>BHFT01029460.1:61862-177688 GCA_004320025.1 Laticauda laticaudata
CAGTTCCCCCCCCCCCCAAATCAATTGGATTTACTTACTTACCTACCTACCTACCTATCAAATGTAGAAACTGCCCATCTCCCTCAGGACAAAATTCATCCCATCCTTTGTTGATTCTGGAGCAACAAACATTTTTTCACTTCCTACACAAAATAAATAAAATGGCTGGCTACTACCCAAAAACATACTGGCTACATGTATTTGGCCATTTGCAAAATCAACCCCAAAACAGAAGAATAGCTATAAAAAGAGAAGTGCAAAGTCACCCATCTACCCTTCCTCTTCCACTTAAAAGTCCATTGCTAATTGTGACAATGATACAACAAAGGCCATAACTTTATGGCATTAAAAATAATTCCTACTTTCCAACATTAGCAAGCAGTACTTTCTAACAGATAACATGAATAGGACGCTAAAGGTGGCTGACAGCTGTGAGGGAGAGCCCTGGCAAGCAAAAGCCCTCCACAAAAAAAAGGGGGGGGTTGCAAGTGTGTGTATGTGCATTCATGCAGCACAAGACAGTTTAAAAAAACCCAACACTTCAACCAGAGCTTAGGGATACTTTGTGGGAGGAACACAAGTTTCCTCTGCTCTCTTCAATCAGCTGACTGCTGTTCTGACAAAATACCAAAAGGACCTACTAACAGAAAAACTCAAGTAAAACACTGTTTTAAAGTATAATGGAATGAACAAGATTGGGTATATTTACTTCCCTCTACTGTATATAAAAAAGCAAAACTGAAGAGGGATGAAGCCATCAAACCCTCTCTTCTTTCACGGATCTGATGAACACACAAGGAGTGTTCATCAGATCCTTGAAAGCACTTGCTGAGAGACAACTTCAGTCCATGGTGAAACAGACCACATACACTCTCTAATTGGAGGTTCTCCAATGAAAATGGAAATATATTTCAAAGATTATAATGCACCAGTTATGCTAAAAAAGTTGAGCATAAACGATAGATTAAGAATATTTAGGACTGGTATAGAAATCCTGCATGAAGTTGCCAACTTTGTAGCTCCAACCAGTAGTACACTCTGGCTTTATTATGTGCTACGATATTTATCCCATAGATCTCAATGTCTCAGAAGTTCCCAGGAAAGAGCAAGCTCTACAGGTTGCTATGATTGGGAGTGACCATATAAGTATCCTTGTGTTTTGTTGCTCAGGGCAATTTTCTTAACCTCAACAATTGTAGAAACCCTCAGCTGGATTTAGGACACTGATATGAGAATCTCCCCAGAGTATTCAGGAATCTTTCAGAATCTGCAAATGTCAAGGAGCAACCTCCACTCCACAATAAGTTTGATTATGTGGGATAAAATTTCACTATATATTGGCCTGGCCATGACAATGAGCAAACATCACTTTCACTTCCATGGTAACCAGACTATCCCTTTCATGTCCCAAGACAAAAATAAAACTATGATTTACTCTAAATGTTGGATGATGTTAAATTAAATATTAATGTTAAATTATATTATTATTAGCTTGCCCACCCATAATAGCCTTAACATGAATATTAAAATTTTCGAAGAGCAATCATCCTGACATTCTCCAATGCCACCCTAGAAATCACCTTAGGTGACAAAGTTGCAAAGCAGGAAAGTGGCCATGCAGCAATCTCCCAAACTTATTTATTGGCACAAAACCTGGTAAAGGCCCTCAAAGCTTGCATCATTCTGGAGTTTCATCTAAGTCGGATAATAAAAGCAAACAAACTGGGCCCTTGAAAAAAACCTGACCTTCCATTTTGTGATGAATCATCAATAGGGGGATGAGGGTCAAAATGTTGCTGACCAGCCAAATGAGGATGAAGGAGAAATAGACTACAAGAAAATAGAACATGATAAAAAGACAAACAGATATAGGAGAAAATTAAATCCAGATATATCAAAGATCTTATCTGTTTCTTTGTTAAATACAAACCTTTGTGCCAAAATGGGAGAGCTGAAAAGTAAAAAAAAAATACAGAATAACAAATATCTTGTGAAACAGAACCAAGATAATCATGTAAATGCAAATTTATGAAATAGAACAGGGGAAGGAATACATAAGCAGGTTATGTGTGCATGTGATAGAAAGTAAAATTTCAATGAAGCCAGAAACCTCAAAGAGTTCCTCCCCATAATGGCTGTGGATGAAAATGCAAGGATGTAAAATTGATTTTGCCCTGGGGCATGCTATTTTTCTCTGCAAGAGGAGATCCAAAATACAATCAGGAAAACAGAAAATATTAAAGTAAAGATACATTATTAACTGAACCAACTGGAGGAGATGACCTCAAACTAATCCTAAAAATGCAAGGTTTTTTGGAACTAATTGGAAACTGTAAACACAATGGCTTCAGATTTATATGTAACCAGAAAATTGCCAAGGCAAATCAATTGGGCACTAAAAGAAAGGAAACTTCTAAATAACACATTGGTAAAATGGAAGTTGAAACCGAAAGGTGAGGGGTCAAATTCTCTATTATTCAGGGTTATTCAAAGCTAGAAATAGAACAGGGGAAGGAATACATAAGCAGGTTATGTGTGCTTGTTGTAGAAAGCATAATTTCAACGAAGTCAGAAACCTCAAAAAAGTTTATGCACACACACACTGCAAGAAGCATCCCATCAAACCCAAGAGGTCACCAGCAGCTAAGAAAATGTCAAATGAACTATTTAAGATAAGTAAGGTTTCTTTCAGAAAGTTTCCAATTGAGGAAAAAAGAATGTAGACTTGCACAAATACGCCAAACTTCAAATTGGAAGGCAATCCAAAGCCACCTTGAAGAGCTCTCATCAAAAACAACTAAATTCACTTCCCAGCACACATATAGACAGTTATGACTATCTGCTGCTGTCAAGCCTCGACTGGTCTCCCCTGAGTGCGGCCTAAGTTCTCCTCGACTCGGGTCGCTGGGAAATCAGAGGCTGGATTACTTAGCATATTCGGGAGGGGAAAAAAAAAAAAGAAGANATTCGGGAGGGGAAAAAAAAAAAAAGAAGACCACCAGGTTCTGGGAGATAAACCGCAAGAGCATTTCCTTCTGACAGCTTTTAGGTTTTAAATCAGCTCAGGGGAGGAAGAGGAAGCACGTGCATCAGCCACAAGGTTGAGGCTTGTTTGTTTTGCGTGCATTCAAGAGGCAGCTGACAGCAACCGCGGGACGGGCGGGAGAGCATCTGCGCCTGAAGTTTCCCCCTCCCGCTTTGTGTGCGGAAAAAAAAAAAAAAAAGCATCGCTGCGGCAACCAAACAAAGCGCGTTCAATTGAGAAATCGGAGGGATCGCCCCACGTCGTTTCCCCTCGCCGCCCCACGTGATTCGGGCAAAAGCGCTTCTCCTCCTCCCTCCTCCTCCTCCTCTCCGCTTCGCAGGGCGGAAAGTGACTACGGTCCACTCCCCACGTGGAAACAACCCCCTCCCGCCCCCCCCCCCCGCGCGACAGAACAGCCAGAGCTGCAGGCTGGGGCTATGTCAAGCGGTGGGGGCCACAAACGAGGAAGAGCGACGTCCAATCAGAGATCCCCAACGACGCGCCCAGGGGCGCCTATCTCAATGCAACGCTTGAAAGGAGGAGTTGGGATGCAAGCTTGACCAATCCGAAACCAACCGGGAAGAGTTGGCGCTGGAGGCCAAAGAGACGAGGATGGGAAGGAGGAGACCCAGAGAGGGAGGAGGAGGAGGGCGGGACGGGGGGCGGAGAGAGAGAAAGAGAGAGAGCCAATCGCGAAAGAAGAGCCGCTGGCAAAGAAGCTGAGAGGAGCCCAACCTTATCACTAAGGGCGGGAGCACGATCAGTGGCTAAAATAGCATCCAGCTGCAAAAGCGCGCGCTCGGGCTGCTAAGGCAATAGGAAAGGCACCTCCCTCGCCCTCCCGCTGTGAAGAGGCGGGGCTTGCTATTTTCGCCGATGGGCGGGGGAGCGTCCCTTTCCCCCCCCCCCGCGCTCGAGAGAGGCGGTCGGTCGGGATTCCACCTCTCCTCCTCCTCCTTCCCCCCCCACCTCGCTCGCGCACGCCCAGTCATTAAAAAAAAACAAAAAAAAAACCCAGCCGTGAGGAGCTTCTACTGCCGTTGGGTACACATTTATCATGTTTGACAGCCGAGTTTGGAGGCTTGTTTACTTCGAAGCGATCTGGAGGCCTAATCTTCCCTTTCCAGCCGTGCGCACGTGTAAAAGCTTGTCCCAGAGAAGGCCAGACTAGAAACCTTCAGACGAAACCCTTCAGTATTTGGGACATGTGTGGGGTCATGTAGTGTCGTCGTCCGCGGGACAGAGAAGAAAATACAAGTCTAAACAAAACCAAACAAATGGCAGACCTTTTAAGATGGTGCGTGGTTAAAAGAGTAGCTGGTTGTGCCCGAAAGAGCCCCAAATCCCACATCTTTTCGAGGAACAGGACGCTTTTCGGCGCCGAGCAATGAATTTCTGAGGGCAGTTTGTCGCCCTCACTAAATGGCCACCCCGAAGCACCCTTATCCCTGCCGTCCGGAACACTGGAAATTCTTCGACATCCGGAGGGGGCCGACTTTACCCCGGTATCATTTGGCAGGCTCTGCATGCTGATGGTGGGGCCCCAGGCAAAGACCCAGGTTGGGAAGGAACTGAAGCCATTGGTGAGTGGGGTCACCTCCGCAGACACTTAACTTGCCTTTCCCATTTCCCACTCTCTCTTCTTTTCTACCATGTGAAGTCCCAGAACTTCGGGTTTCGCTCTCCTAGGTAAGGAATGAACAGAAGACCATAATGGGGGATCCACAAGGCTCCTATTTTTTTTGCTGCCACAAAGTCTGTGACTGGAAGTCGCTATTTGTAATAGAGGAGATTGCTGTTTATAACAACGCATCCATCTTTTTTTGTGTGTTTGTTTGTTTGCTTGGTGTTGCCAGGGATGCTGGAAATAACTGATCTTCCCCCTTCCTCGTGGTTCGTCTACCTTTGATTGTGTGCATGTGCCCTTGCACCGTTTTTTTAAGCCGGCTCCCCAAACTGCCTTCATCTCATTCCCAGCCTATGAATACTGTAAGACAAGCTTAAGCCATTATTAGCTGGTAGTGGTGTTAGTTTCTTCTTCTTCTTGCAGAATGTGCAAGGGCAGCTTCAAAAATATGTAACGCTTTTCGGCTCCCACCCCTCCCTTTTACGAATAAAGTCAGATGACTGGGAGCAGCATTGAGAGAGGCATCGCAATAGGGATAGAAAATGTTGTTAGTATTCTAGTGCTTTTTGCCAACTTAGTTTGAAGGAGAAATGGGTAGCACTTTTAAGTCAACAGTGGGTAAATAGGACTTCCAGGCTACGATTTGCACAGCCCTTTTCCACTCTATTTGCATTTCCAACCATTAGCCAATTAAATACAGTGCATCACTACACCAAGACAATTGTCTATCCCCACACTAAAGGCAGAGTGAGTTCCACCAAGGATTGCTAATAAGAAATTAGCTCAATAACTGGTAGAGGGCAACTAATCCAGATACTAAAATATTTGGTATATTGTAGAGTTAGAACCCTGGAGGTCATCTAATCCAGTTATTATAATTATTATAATTATAATAATACGACTTCAGCAACAGAGTGGTCAGTGTCTGGAATACTCTACCTGGCTCTCTGGTTTTTCCCCCAAACCTCAACAACTGTAACCTTAGACTGTCTGCTATTGACCTCACCCCTTTCCTAAGAGATCTGTAGGGGGCGTGCATAAGCGCACCAACGTGCCTACCATCCCTGTCCTCTTGTTTGTTTTATTTTTCTTTTATGTACCCATTTCATGTATTCGTAACTATGTATATACTTATACCTATTATCTTGTAAGCGATAAATCAAATAAATAAAAATAAATAAATAAAATTCCCTGCCCAGTACCGGAATCCTCATCATCCCAGAAAAATGATTGTCCACACCTTTGAACATTCTGGAGTGAAGAATTGAACAAAAGCCTGTGATGATGAATTGATGTTTAAAAAAGAAACACAAAGAACAGAGAGATGATTGAAAAAGTTTATATTCCAGAAACCTCACAAGAGTCAATTGATCTAATGTCTTCTATTGGAACTATTTTTGTTGCTTTTTGCCATGTAGCATCTACCTTTTTTTTCTTAGTCGTGTTTTCCCACAGGTGCAGTGTTCAAGTGTTGATCCATTGGTTGCAGCAGAAATTGACCAATTGGCTTATTGAGGCAGAGATTGATTGGCTCAGAGTTACACAGCTGGCTTTCATACCTAAGGCAGGACCAGAACTCTGTCTATAGTTTCTAACCTGGTGCCCTAATCACTAGACCAAACTTGCTCCACTGTAATGTGTACTTATATACTTCAGAAATCCCCAACATATATATTAATCAAGTGGAGATCTCACCCTGCCATCCTAACCAAGATGTTTACCACTGAAAATCCCAGAAACGAAACCTGACATTGGGTGTACACTGTTAAAAGCTATGGACCCTCCCAACTCATTTTGTAATTTCCAAAGCAAAAGCAGTTTGTGGCTACCTCTGGGCTAAGGATCAGCACATTCTGCAGGTCAGTGGCCAATTTTCCTTCGCGCTTTTCACCAAGGGGAAAAAAAAAGATCTTTTGCCAAAATTCTTTTCTAACAAAATGAGCACATGCAACACAGCTGAGACTTGTATTTAACTAGTTATAAAATATTGAATTCTGCCATATAACACATATTTAATGGATATATATCCATTTTATTTATCCACATATAAAATGGATTTTAAAAAACAGAAACAATAGCTCTTATTGGTCTATTGTTTCTTCTTTTTTTAAAAATCTAGTGTAAAGATTTTTTACATACTAGCCATGCTGCATACTCTTAACTAATATGGTAGACCATTATCCCTCATTATTGGACTCTTAGTCCCTCTTAGTTATTGAACTAAGCAAAGTATTACTAAATTCAGATTTTTGATATCTATAAATCACCTAGCAAATAAAGATTTTAATAGTTACGGTTTCAATTACTGGAAATCCCTCCCCATTAGTTTTTAAGCTGCTTTACTGTGATTTCATTGGGGCTCCTTTATCATTAAGAAACTTATGTTTGACCTGAGAATTGTTTACAAAAATAAAGAAAAATCAACAAAATAAAACACAAATATTAACACATGTAAATTGCTCAGAAAGGAAATAAAAAACATAAAATGGATTTTAAAAAACAGAAACAATAGCTCTTATTGGTCTTTTGTTTCTTTTTAAAAAAAATCTAGTGTAAAGATTTTTTACATACTAGGCATGCTGCGTACTCTTAACTAATATGGAAGACCATTATCCCTCATTATTGGGATTCTTATTTAATAAGCATATACTGAATAGATGGAACGAATTATTTGATTGTAGTTTAATACTTTACATTAAAATACTTAATTCATGTTAACTGGTCTTGTGCATGTTATCACATTTGTCTAATCTACATTCTTCTGTATAAAGTGTAAAAGATTTAGAGAGGATGTGGCCACTGCTAGTTACATAACCACAGTTAACAATGCTCTGCAAAACACCCTGAGGCATCCTATTCTACAGCAAGATGGAAAGCCCTCTGTATTTCATTCAAAAAAGCCAACATGCAACTTCATACAGAAGTGTCTATTGGACAAATGAAATTTTCTGGTATTTGATTTTTAACTATTTGACTACTGTTTTGCACTCTGCAAAGCAGATGTCTGTATGTTCTGAATGCTAGTCGCTATTCTCTTAATTTCCTGCTATAAGAAGTGAATGGGTATGAAATCAGGAATGTTCCATTCAAAATTGTTTTTATTATTTTAAAAACTTAACTTCCATGTAAGTATAGTTCCATTAAAGTCTATACATTATAGATTAATTCAAACAGTTTTGTAGCATTTTAAAATTTATTGAAAAGATTTAACATGGCTCTCCCATGGGAAACTAACCCTCTGAAATACCGAGTTAGTTCAAAACATACTCTGAATACTATAGTAGCGGCTAATCATGATAAGGCTGTACCAACCAAGATACTTTTCATAGTCAGATCATCTTAGGGCTACCAAATTTGTGCTGTAAAAATCCATATGACTACTTGATGGCCAAAATTAATATTTTCTGTACTTCTGTTATTTGATCCTGTCAGTATTTTGCAGCCTGGTAGCCCTAGAGTTCTTCTAGTATACTCAACTGATATTAAGAATATCCAATTGGTGTGTTCATATGCTGTCCCCATATATTATGGCCTAATATGATAGACCAGTTCATACAACAGTCTAAATAAGGGCTGGGTTCCTCCAATGTATTGCCACTTACCCAGTTCTAATAAGGCATCAACAAATGTGTTGCACAAATCTATTAAGCAAGTTCTATTGCAAGTCAGTTGATAAATTACATAGTTCTCTACATATCTATTAACTGAGAAGGGTTTAAGTCCAAGGTGCTTTTGTAAAAGCAAGTTAGACTGCAGAAAAATCAGAATACAACACAGATCTAGTAACCCTATGTATATCAATAGCAGGAAATGGAGGAGACTTATTAGAAGCTACAGTTCAGATAAAATAACACTGTTTTATTGAGTACTTTAGAAGTAGGCATGTTAAAAAACCTGGGAATATGTTGGAGGTGCTTTTTGAAAAGGCTTCCATCTGAAGCATGGATATTGACAAAACAAAAACTGCATTTACCAAAAAGCAAACTGCTAAGATTGCTCCCATCACCATATTCTTATCACCCCAACTTAGTTATGTTGTTTTTCAAGGCAACTGGGCACTCTGCCAAAGCAATGGCAATATTTACCTGATACTGAATCCTAAACTAGCTAACTTGGGAAATTTGTCCATAGTTATCTATTATGCATCCCAGACTACTTGGGCTGAATAAATCATATTCAGATTAGCAAAGTATCAGCATATTAGTCTAACCATGTAACAGCATCAAGACAATTTTCACTGACCTGGAAAACTAAGCAGAAAAACTCCTGGTTAGTATTTGGATGGAGACTGTCTAGGATGTTCAGAATAGTATAGGATAGATTGGGAAGTCTAAAACATTCCAGAAAATGATAGCATTTGATATTGCAGAAAAAAAACCAGGAACATAGCCATGTATGTTATCAAGTTCAACTTAAAAGGTAACGTTTATAAGGCATGTAAGAAAAGCCATTCAGTTACAACTATGCACTATTTTCTCATTCTAAGATTGCCTATCAGGCCAGTATTTGGGCTTTGCAACTTATCAGCCTCCCCTCAAAATGTCAATCTAATTCTTTTACAACCTGGATAAGTTAGGAAGTTTATCAGAAGTCAATGAGATGGTCATAGGTACATTATCTACTCCATTATTAGAGTAGATGGTTGCGGTCTTTGGAATTATGTCCACCAAATACCAAGGTTTGATAAATGCTTGCCAAACACAAGCACCTCTCAGGTTGTGTGCCTTCAGACACCTAAGTGGTATAACAGGCTCGGTACATTCTGGTTTATCCTTTATAGGCTAAGTACATCCTGGTTTGTGCTATATAGCCTTGAGCAAGGCAATGTTCTGGATTTTGCCTGAAGCAGAAACTACCTGTGTTTACTCCATGTGGTATTTCTTTTGTGCTTTTTGCTCTTTTGCTCTTGATGTGCATCTTTACACTTATGCAATTCTCAGAGACTTTCTAGTACATTAACATTTTTATGAGATTTCATTACGTGTGATTCATCTAGTGGAACAAATTTCAAAGAAATTAGACCAAAGTATAGGATACACATCAGCCTTTAGAAAAGAGTAAAATATAAATGCTTACATGAATATCCCACTAAGTCACTAGTTCACTGAATAATTTTCTAAGGAGTTTGGATTGCCTTTTTTATTCACTGAGAGCCATTACTTTTCTTTAAAAAGTTTTATCATTGTCCTGAGAACTTTCACCACCACGACCACGGTGGTTAAAGAAAGGAACAGAAATTAAACCCACACATGCTTTTTTTCCCCTGCAGCTGCCAAATATTTTCTGAGCCAGAGAGATCCAGTCTCAGCAGGCTGGATATATAAACGTGATGAGGGTGGGGATCTGTGTTGTTTGGCTTGGCGCTCTCTGCTGTAAAGACACCCACATGCAAGCCAAAAGGGGGCTGAAATTTCTTTTTCCTTAAAGAGACAACATCAGGAAAGCTGGAAAAGGGATCCCTAAACATCGCTGGTGTTTTAGATGATGTCAGTGGAAGATTTACATTTCATTGCATCTCAAACTTCTTCCCAGTTTTGCTTCCAAATATTAGCTCTGTTGTGATTGTCAGCTAAATAATTTTAATTTCTTGAGAGCATCAGTACTGTATTTTAACAATTTAAAGGCTTCATTTAATCCCACAATTTAGTGGCACGTTAGTTGGCCTTGTCAAATTCAAGATATTATCTGATATGCAAGATACATTTTCTTTACAGGCCAATATTTACCAGTAACATTAGGTTCTATGAGAAAGCAGGAAAAAGCTTAGTGAGATAAGCACTCCAGTGTTTCCATATCCTTTGACATTTGGCTAGAGAAAATAGGAGTCCAGCACTTAATATCAAATTCTGAGTTTTTCATATCACATTGAATCAAACAAGACCTAAATATTTTTCAGAACTCTGGCAATACTTTAAAAATCCCAGCAAATCCTAGAGTGTGTTTTAAATAGATATCCCTGAGAAACTAATTCTGAGATTACCGTATATGGTTTATGAATTAAATTTTATGTACTAATCAAGATATGTTTTATTTTTATTCTACAACTAGATAGTTCAAGACAGTTTGTAATAATGAACTTTATAAAAAAATACTTTGTGAAGTGGGCTACAGTTAGAGATAGCAACTGACCTGAAGTTTCAAGGGAACTTCAGGACTAAATCAGAATTTGACCACCAGTAACTTCAGATCAATAAACTATGCTTTGAAATAGGTTTCAGAAACCATAACTAAATTTAATCATAGTCTCTCCATATATAGATTCACATTAGATTATGTTCATATGACACATTTAAACTGATTACTGAATAAAACACTTTTCTTGAATTGTGCAGTACATTGAACTATAATCAAAGAGGCTAGGTATGTACAACACACTTAGCTAAAAACAAAAGAAAACCTTATCAAGGTAAACACTAAGCAAGTTTAATATACGGTGTGTGAAAGCATATATTAAATCTTTAACTGAGCAAGTTAGCCATTAGAGCTTCTGAATTTCTCTGGAGAGGAAATGATATGTTTAAGATTGGCACTTTGGCAGTGCTTTATTTTATTATTATTCTTGTTATAATTCATTGCACAGTCAGCCAGATGTTCATACTGGATTTGGCATTTTTAATCCATCTATCGAGTTCTTTCCAAAAACCTGGGATGTGGATGCTTGATGGTGTTTAAAGATAATGTCATGGGTTGTAAGCTGTTCTCAGAAAAACTGTCTTTTGCAATTGACTGATGGGGATTTCATCAATGCCAATGGTGCTCAAGTAGTACTTCATTTGTTTTGGGATTGCACCTAAGTCGTCTATACTATTGGTGCTACTTTGCATTCTTTTGTCACAGTCCTTCTATTTCTATTTGCAGGTCTTGTGTTTTGTTATGTTCTCCAAAATTCTTTCTCTTCTATTTTGTGTCTCCAGGTATTGCCATATCCACTACCCAGATTTTTTTTTATCTTTCTTACCAACAATTGTTAAGTCTGGTATGTTATGTGGCAGGTGCCTGTTTAAATGCTTATTCATTTTCTATTACTTTCTCTACTCTGTGGTCCTATCAGCTCATCTTCTTGTGCTTATTATTATTTTTAGCTGAGGCTACCAGATCTGGGTGAGAAACTGCAAGTGCTAGCTTTGAACAAACGGGCAACCTTAATTTGTTCCAGCCATCTGGTGGCTCTCTGGATGTTTACAACATAGATCTGTTGGGCTATGCATAAGTCACAACTGGTCACATTTCATTCTCTCTTTCTCTCTCTCTTTCACATATTACACAATTTTTGAATAAAGAAAAAAATCTAAAGTGTTAATTTTATTAACAATAATGGTACATCTAAGTAAACCGTAAAACTACTAAAATGCAGCATAGAGCACAATAATCTAAAAAAAAGCAAGTGCACAATCATATTCTAATGAAAATCTGTATCAATATGTAAGTGTATTTCAGTATTCACAGCAACCCTTTTCAAACCTTTTTTATAACCAATGATGCTTTTATTAAAATATTCAAACATATCTAAAATTTGAGCATTGCAACTTAATATTCAATATAATCTATCTTTTTGTAAATATTATTGCATATTTAATGCATAGATTTTGATGAGATCCCCATCTTGGATATATAGAACAAAAATTTGAACAAAAGTTCAGTCTAGTACCCAGTATCTTTATTCACACTGCTAAACATCCCGAGAACATTTATGCAATGTTTTAAACTTCCTGAATTGGGAACTACTTTCAATTAAATTTTCCAATAGTTCTGTAATTGCATATATTTATGTTCAAAGATATATATATTTAAATTTTTGACCTACCTTTAATTTCAATCTATTCCATTCTGACTTAGCATCTGTTCCAGTGAAGATGTAGAATGTACTCTATCTCAGGGGTCCCCAACCCCTGCTCCGTGGACTAGCACTGAGATGTGGCACGCCAGAAACCAGGTTCTGCAAAAAAGAGAAGCCCCATCTGTTGAGACTGTAAAAAAATACAGAGAAGAGCAACCAGGATGATTAGGGGACTAGAGACTAAAACTTATGAAGAACGGTTACAGGAACTGGGCTTGGCTAGTCTAGTGAAGAGAAGGACCAGGAGAGACATGATAGCAGTCTTCCAATATTTGAGGGGCTGCCACAGAGAGGAAGGGCTCAAGCTATTTTCCAAGGCACCTGAAGGCTAGACAAGGAATAATGGATGGAAACCGATCAAAGAGATTCAACCTAGAAATAAGGAGAAATTTTCTGATAGTGAGAACAACCAAATGGAACAGTTTGCCTTCAGAAGTTGTGGGAGCTTCATCAGTGGAAGCTTTTCAAGAAGACATTGGACTGCCATTTGTCAGAAATGGTGTAGGTGTCCTGCTTGGGCAGAGGGTTGGACTAGATGATCCCTTCCAACTCTAAGTCTGTGGGATGCAGGCAACATGCGAACCACACCCCTTCTGGTCCATGGAAAATCCTTTCTCCACGGAACTATCCCTGGTGCCCAAAAGGTTGGGGGTTGCTGCTCTATCTGCTTCCTGTATCATCCACAATCTTAAGATACCTGCTGAAGTACTCCACACTAAAACAACTATATTTTTAAACTTTAAACCCAGGATCTAAAGCCCATGTCACACGAAACCAACCAGATGCACATGAAGGATGTAAACAGGGCACAAAAAACTGGCCATATCCATTCGAAACTACGGCCGCGAGTATACTGCCACTTAGCTCCATAGTTTTGTTTATATTATTTTTTTTTTTTTCCGTCTCCTTTTTTTATTATGTCTGTCTTCTGTGATTGTTACTTTTTGGGCACCAGCGAGTGGTGGGATACTCCTGATCATGGGGGCCTTTCCTCTCTGTCACGTTTATTGTTCCAGGTTTACTATGCCGTATTTGACGATTTCAATACGGGTTCCAGAAAGATTTTTTTTGGTGGGCTTTGCCTAAACTTTTTGGGCGCGGAAAATGGTAATCCAGTTCGTCCGTTCTGCATTCAGCGCTACGGGCATTCTGTAGTAAGTCCGTTACACATACGCTATATTGTATTTCCTGGGCTTTCAAGGGTGAAGTGCGTATTATTATGATTGTCCGCTTAATATCTATTATACTCGGGTCCATCCACGCATTGTTGCAACTTGCCCGGCACGCAGGGAGGAGCAGAACGGATGCCTAGCGGATTGCAAGCAACGGAATACAAAGGCGTATTAAAATCGGGAAAAAACAGTGCGCGCTAGTAAGGGGACCTTATCTTGGATATTAAGGAGTGTCTGCAGGATCCTACAGGATTCCTAGAGGAATGCCTAGAGGATGGAAAGGGACACCTATAACTGCCTATAAAAATGGGGGTAGGAATCTGTCTGCATAATCATTTCAGACGCAGTCAGGCCTCAACGTCGCATGAACTCCTCGTGTCAGCACTCAGTCTGCCTCTGCATCTTTACCACGCCAATCCAGATCTGTTTCATTTATATAACAGGATTTATAGTTCATTAGCCAATACGACGCTAGGGCCGGATTGATGATTATAGGGCCTTCAGCCAGTTTTCTGCACAGGCGGCACTGGCTAGGTTGCTTGCTGCTGTGCCAACTGAGAATAAGGCTGTGAGGGTTTAGCCAATAATTTTAAAAGTGAATTAAATTATCGCGAGTGCTGGTAGACCAAAAATGAGGGTAAAGAAACTCTCAGAATCCCTGAGGAATTTCTGTTGCTTCGAGCAGAAAACTACCTCCCACAGCTCAGGGAAGACAGACAGGCATCGCAGCGCACAAGATGGCACTCAGATGGCCCTGCCAGCAGTTAAAGTTTTTCACGCACTCCTCACAGCAGCGCTTCCTGCTTGCAAATGATTCACCACTTGGATTTGTACGAACACCGGATTCTTTCGGGCAGCCACCATTCGTTACTGCACAACAGTGCTGACGAAGGCATCTTGCAGGCTCTGGTGAACTTCTACTGCGAGAAGAAAAGGAGCCACCAAAAAGATCTGGATTCAAAGATGGCTTTCGACCAGAAGAGCAGAGGACGGACCTTGTTACAACAATGCTTGATTGTGTGTTGGATCTTAGCTCCAGAAGAGCGAAAAGACCTTCTGTGACCTTCCAGAAACTTATCATTAGAGAGATGGCCCTCCGAGCGCGATGTTTGATGAAGTTTGTGGCCGAGCGCCATGAACACAACAGTTGACGCAAGCAGAGGCAGACGCAGAGCTTCCTGCCGGCCAGCACTTGGACCAATCCGTGGGCTCAAGGTTGCACATCACACACTTCTGCGCCATCTGGCCTAGGGACCTCCTACAGGAGCATGCAGTGCGGCTGGAGGGTGCATACACACCATTCAGCATTGGTGGTCAGAGAAATGGTGGTCAGGCCATCATCGAAGAATACCTGGAAGAGCTCGCTCCAGTGCCCCTCCACTGAAGAGAGGATGGAGGAAAGTTGCAGAGCAGTGGTATCAGAAGTGGAACTCTTCCCCAAAGTACAGCCGGTTGGAGCCATAGGTGGCAAGCACGTGGCCGGTCGCAAAGCACCAGCCCAGGTGGGGTCCACTTATTTCAACTAACAGGAGGCTTCTTCAGCATCGTCCTCGTCGCCATGGTCGAGGCTGACTAAATGTTCATGTGGCATCGATGCTTCAGGCAAGGCTCATCTTCAGATGCCGCAGGTATACAACGCCAGTCAACCTCAAGAGGAGCTGGAAGGCAACCTTCATTGTGGTTTCCCAGATCCATGAACCCCTGCCCAATCCGACGACGCAGAGATGTTGTGCCCTAACTTATCGTGGGGAGTGACGCCTTCTCCTCCAACTACGCTCATGAAGCCCTACACCTCCAGACTCCTATCCGTGAAGAGAGGATCTTCAACTACAGGCTGTCCAGGGCAAGGCGGGTTGGTGGAGAATGCCCTTTGGCATCCTGGCCAACAGGTTTCCAGGTACTTCTCACCACCATGCAGCATCGCCCAGAGACCGTGAGGAGGAATCGTGGAAGCTTGCTGCATCCTGCACAATCTCATGCGCCACGCACCCTCGACCCAGTCACTGGCAGAACGGGCTCCGTGGACCTTCCAGCAAGGGCAATGGGAGACATGGAGCCTGGGGAATGGAGACAAGGGCGAAACCTGATCAATATTGAGGATGTGACAAGGCCCCAACAAGCTCCAAATGAAGCGAAGAAGCAGCGCAACCTCCTGAACACTGGTGCAACCCCCCAGCTGGAGCAGTGAGTGGCAAGACAGGATGGTAGATGCTTGAATGGATGCTTCCTTCAGCCATGTCTCATCACATCTGATGAGATTGTCTCTGTATGTTTGTGTTGGCTTACAAATGAACAGGGCATTTAATAAAGTGAGGTGTTTTATGTTGACATGTGTGGATAATTAGTACATTATTTTTTTGATAAATAAAGGGCCATCGGTGTGGCACCTGGGAGGGTGACCATACAGTCACCTATGCTTGCACTGGAGGTTTATCTATCCCACTGCTATCCTAACCCATGACCCAAGTAAGACACAGACAGGTAATACCCACCCCAGCGTATGCATAACCATCCCACTGCTACTCTATAACCCTCATCCCAAAGCATGCAAAGGCTTAAACCATTTTCTAAAAGTCATACCAAGACTTTACTTAAAAAAAGAGAAATGAAGCAAGTGTGTGAATCATAAATATACTTTATTAACAAGAAAGCTTATAAAACATAAGAACTCTCTGGCACTTACTCTTGGTCCTTGTCGCTCAGTCCCAGGGTGAAGGGTGCAGTGCTGTGGAGGTGGCTGGTGCTGGAGTGCTTTGTCATTAGCTCCTCCAGAAGCAGAAGCAGCAGAAGCCCCAGCCCCAGAAGAGCGAGCCGGTGCTCAGAAAGCCCCAGCAGAACCAGAGTGAAGGCCAGGGGCGGGACTGGTAGCCCTGTCCCTCTTGCCAGGGCTGGCAAGCAGATGGCTGAGGCTTGCTGTGCTTCCGCATGGTTGTGGGGTTGCTGGCTCGCAGGGAGGCGGAGCAGAACCAAGGCTTGCAGGAAGGCTGGCAGGGAGGCTGAAACCAAGGCTAGGCAGAAAGGCTGGCAGGCAGGCAGGCACCAGGCCTGGAAGGGCGAGGCAAGCAGCAGAAGGCTGGCAGGCAGACATGAACAAGGCTGGCAGGAAGGCAGGCAGCAGAGCTAGGCAGGCAGACTAGCTGCAGCAGAGCTTAGCAGGCAGGTGCTGGCAGGAAGGCTGGTAGCAAGGCTGGCAGCAAGGCGTGTGCACAAGGGCAGCAATGGCAGATCAGCAAGGGCAGGCAACAGCCGCATCCGGCGAGCAGGACTTTCATCTGAATGGCAACCTGCTTCCGAGCCTGTTCCGTTATATCCGCCGGGGCTCTTCGCAATGGCACCCCCCCTCGCAGCATGCACAATTAACGGCCAGGCATCCGCTAGGCTTCCGCTGTGCACTCCGCTTCATCCGCTGTGCATCCGCTCTGGCATCTGCTGTATCCGTTCCGCGTCGCTTCGCTGAGGCCCCCCGAAGCCCTGCGGTGGCGCCATCTGCCCCCATCTGCTTCCCTCCGCTGGCTTCCGTTCCGCATCTGCTTTGGCATCCGCCCCTGCATCCTCCCCGCGTCCATGTTATCCGCTCCGGTTATGCAAATTTTGGCCCCTTTTTGAGTGCGGGATAACAGAGGGATGAAACGATATTTTGCATCGTGGAGCCGTCTTTGTTCCTTTTGTTGCATCCGTTGGCCGGTGTGACATGGGCTTAAGGGCACACAATGCAACCACCTTGCATAGGCAAAGCTGGTTTAGTCTGGATGGGAATTAAGATTTTTATCCCACCTTTATTACTTTTATAAGTAACTCAAGTGGCAAATATACATAATGTCCTCTTCCTGTTTTCTCCACTACAATAAAACTTTGAGGCAGGTTGGGCTAAAAAGTAACTCGCCCAAAGTCATACCACTTTTAGCCCCAGAATGGAAGAAAAACAGATATTGGATAGCTGCTTTTATTTATAAATTCTTCATTAGCATTTCTCTGGAAACTTGTGAAGAATTTAGCAATTTAGAAAAAGGCAGAAATCAATAAAAACAACAGTCTCCAATACTGATCTGTTTTAAGAAGAGCCAAGGATTGCACTGCTGATCATCTAATAATCAAACAATATACTGTAGTTATCTGGGAAAGCTTGCAGGACAGAATCAACCATGTCCTTTTAAAAATATTACAACAGTGGTTACAGTCCCTGGGACCTACATTCCCCAGCATAGTTACTGTATTATTTCCTTGATATTTTAGTTTTCTAAAAATTGTTCTGGTTTTAAAAGTGCCTTGTTTGGTGCTTTAAAGCAAAACCAGGCTACATAAAACAGGACTTGCAAAGCATGTCTCTCTATATGATCCATTTTTAAAATGTCTTTGTTTCAAGTGGTCTCTTGGCCTTGATTTTCTTCAGTTTGTGAATGCCAGAGAAAGTAAGTATAGTATACAGATTTCTTGTGTTATATGGAGACTGTAGAGCACTTTAGTCTTTCTTCTCCCTACATCTTCAGGCCAAGCAACATTGACTGATTTATGCAGATCGAATGCTAAAATCTGTTCCAGTTTTAGATCAGGGCTGGCAATGCAAGGGTGGACTTGTTAACTCCTCCTGCCCACCCCACCCCCACTCCCTTCATTTTCCTCTGTAGCTCTCCCAGCTTGAGCAATCTTGGTCAGATCTCCCCTCCCTTCCAGTTTCCTGGCTCTCTCCCAAATCTTCTCTTGCGGTTCTTGCTCGGGGACATTTGTTTGCCACATGCTAAATTGATCTCTCTCCAGAGGCAAAATTAACCCACAGCCACTGACACAATTTTGCAAATGCGTGCGCGTATACACACAGAGAGACACAGGCAATATGTCTTCGATTTCAGAAACACAACAATCTAGGATGTTGGATGAAGTCCCTTCCCAACAACCCAGGAACCTCATGCATTCCTTTCTTTCCAACGCTAGCAACAGAAAGAAAAGGAACTGCTTCTCAATTCCTCATTGGTTCGGAAGGAAAAGCAATTGGTGAAGCCCTCCCAGAGGCTCTGGAAGCAGAGCATTCCCTCTGGCTCTTTTTCCTGGAATGCTACACTACCAGTCAAGCTATCTATCTCTTTCTGCTTCTAGCCCGCCCTGGAACAGTCTCTGCACAACAGTTGTGAAAGGAAGAAGCTCAATGGCTGCAAGGGCAGGCTTTTAATAATCCTTAAAAGTTTACACTGCAGAATACCACAATTTAAAGACCTAGCTTAAGATAGATGGGGTACTCTGGTGCAGATATCCAAGGGAAAGGCGTTGCATTTATGAATTGTGCATGATGTGTGTGCCTTTAAAAGTGCAGTTTACAGAGGAACCAATCGTGTGGGGGGAATGTGCCCCGCCCCAAACTTTGGCTGCTGAGCATAAAATTTTTATTAACTTTAAAAATTTTAGGCAAAGGCTCTTATTTTTTTCTCTAAGGGCTGCAGTAGATGTGATCATACTGAGGAATAAACCCCAGAATATTGGGCCAAAATGTTGACATTCTACTATGTTGAAAGTTCAGAGTAATAAAGAAATCACATCACTGACAGTTGACAGCTTTGGATATGAATATTGCAAAATGGGAGAGGAAGGAGACAGGAATTCCCCTTTCCCAATTTAAAATACTCTATGGACACCAAATCATAAGCACAAAAATATATATTTTGGGTTGTTTTTACAGCACTGTAAGCTGATCTAGAATTTTACACAAGGAAAAACCTATTTTATGAACTGATGATTTAAATGTGCAAAATTATTAAAAAATGCATGTACCAAATTACAGTATTCAGAATTCTCTCTCTAGTCAGGAACTGAAGCTACCAGAAGATACTTCACATAATTGATAGTTATAATTATTAAAATGCTTAGATTTAAATGGAACTTGTGGCCCCCACCAATGTCACCAATGTCATCCTGCAGGATGTCCTTCCTGTTTTGAAGCACAGACAATATCTCTCAGTCTCAGAAAGGCTGATGTTAAGGAAGAAGAGGAGAGAGTACAGTACAGTATCTTGCAGCCAGTTGCCTTGTTCAAATGTTTCAGACTCTCTGTGTCTATGCATCTGACTCAGAGCAGATTTCAGGACTTATCCTGTAATGTGTATGGAAGGGCAGAAGTCTCGTATTACATCACTGTCAACGACCTTCCTTTGCCACTTATCGCATAAGCTCGTACATAAACAGGTCAATTAAACCAACTGAAAAGTGTCATGAAGCTGGCTGTGGCAATGGCATCCAAAGCATTTTATGCTGATTCAGAGTAACAACATCCCCTTGTGACTAAGAGGAAGAAACACAACAGATTATAAATTTGTACGTGTGTGTAAACGAATAAGTGCCGAGCAGAGAATGCAAGATAGGGAGAATTGCTGTAACTGTTGCAGATGTTGGGACATCCCATCGGGGTTAGAAGGGGCAACAGAACTGAATCATAGCAGGATAAAGGGTAAATCCGAGAAATTTATTGCTGGCTTGCTGACTGTCTTATTATGTCACTTTTACAAGTCAGGGACGTGCATTTTGACTGATCGGCACTCAGGATTAGGCCACCATTCAGCAGATTCATTGAATATGGGGAAATGGAATGGGGATTATCTCTTTGTTATAGTAGAGGTGGAATTTTTACATAAAAGAATGGTAGGAGTTGCAGTCAAACATGATAAAAATAAAAAGAAGGTTGCCTTTGTTGTTCAAAAAGTAGCTTTTTGGCCAATTGTTTTGCATAAATATCTGGAGCATTTTCACTTAAATACCATTGATAATCTGCCTTCTAAGTAAATTATATCTTTTTAAAACCCTTAAAATGCAAAAGCAGATCTCCCAATAAAAACAGAAGAATCACAAACAAAATAAGATAGGTTAAAAAGTGGTACTTATTAAAATATATTGAAGTATATATGCATTAGAATATCACTAACATTAGCTAAGGTATAGAAAATTGTGACTTAGTAATTGCTATAATGATATACTTTGTTTCTTTTTTGTGTCATGTTTTTACTTCATTAAATACTTTTTATGTATAGTTTTGGTAAGTATTTGTATTATAATTATGAGTTTTGGTTTGTTTGCTTTTTCCAGTTATTTTTTTAAAAAGCAATAAAAAATAGAAGTTTCTGATTGTTCGTGCTTTCTAAGACAAGCAACCATTTTGACAGAGTATCCACACATTCCAAATATCCTCACTGGCTGAAAGGGAAACTATATCTAGCTTGAAGGGTGTCCCTTTGAGTTACTGAATAAGAGATAAGGTAAAGGTAGAGGTTTCCTTGTCCAGTTGTCTCTAGGACATGATGCACATCTCTGTTTTTTGGCCAAGGGAGCCAGTGTTGTCCAAAGAAATTTTCCATGGCCATGTGGTCAGCATGGGTGGATGCCAAAGGTGCAAGAAACGTGATTACCTTCCCACCAAAGTGGTACCTATTAGTCTACTTGCATTTCCATGCTTTTGAACTGCTAAGTGGGCAGAAACTGGGGCAAAAATGGGAGCTGATCCCATTTCATGACTCTCAGGTCACAAACCTGGGCTGTCAGCTTTCCAGCCGAGCCATTGCGTTTCCTATGAATAAGAAATAAGACATATTTTAACAAACATGAAACATCATTGATATGAGAAGCCAATTTGATCCTTGAAAAATAATAGAGTAATTACATGCCAATTATGGGGTGGTGAAAGTGATCTAAAAATGACTCTTGATTTTGTAATTTTGCTTTTTTGTAACTGCTAACTCTAGATTTCGAATGAATTATTTGCTACTCTCTCTTGATATGACAGATTTTTTTTTTTGAAAATTTTATTTGGGTTTTCACAAAAACAAAATACAAATAAAACATCTTTTTTGAAAATAGCATAAAATGAGGCATAGGTCCCAAGGTTATCACTTTCTTTCATAACAGACACAAAACTCAATTTTTCATGCTCATTTTATATTCTGATTCCAATATTCTTATTACCATTTTATATTTGTCTTAATAAAGTTTTGCCCCTCTTTTAATTTTCTCAACTTTAATTTTTTAATTATCTCATCTCAATTCAAATCATTATGGTTTTATACTTTTGGTGCTTTCCGTGCTTACAATTGCATATTATCTTTTCTTACGAAGCAAATTTGTCCCTGTAGTTACCACATTGAGAGTTATGACGCCTTTGATACTACGTTAATTTTATCCATTCAACTCTTATTTTAAGCTTCAATGGTATAACTTTACAGATATAGCATTCAATATAATTACATAACTTCCAATCTCGGATCTCTGCTTGGTACATTCTTTAAATCGGAGATATAGTATATATAATACATATATATATATATACTATATATATATATATAACAATTTATACATACATAGTATATATATAGTATATTATATATACTATATATTATAGATTTGTAGCTGTTTAGGGCTTTCTTCGGGTAATTATCCCACGTCATTTGTAGTCTGTTAAAGTTGGTGAGCTCATTGGAGTTCTGGTTAAAGTTGTAGCAACTTTTCAGGCAGAATCTTCACTGCCATCACCTCAGGCGTTCTGAATGGAAGTGTGTCCTTCACTTCCTCTGTTTCAAAATATGAGGGGCTGGTTCTCTCTGATTGGGCTATTTAACCTGGGTCCTGTGTTCATTGGACTTGGAGTTCGATGTGATTGGTTGTTTCTTGGTTCTTCTGCGTCTGTTTTGTCGTGCTTTGATGGGCTGCAGCACTCTTTCTTTGTGTTGGGCTTTTCAATGCTGCTGGCTGTCGTGTGAAAGGACGGGCATGCTCTTCTATCAGCAAAGCTGGGTTTCACCTGGGTGGTTTCCCTGGTGGGGGTGTTTGAGTTGGAGGACATCAGAGGGAGTCTGTCTGTCTCATGGTGTTGTCTGTTTTGTGGTGTGGAGATCTTATCTATTTGAGAGTGGCAGGCTTCCAATGATTGACAGGTTTGCTGGAATCATCTCTTCTATTCATGCTGTCAGGTTCGTTTTCAATCTCTATGGCTTCTCTGATTGATTCTGGGCTGGCGGTATTTCTATAGTGGCTAGATGGTTTTGTTGTTCCATTGAAAGTTGGATGTTTCGTGACCTGTCGGTTGTCACGTGTTTGGACTAGGTGAGGAGGTGTGTTCACAGCTTTTTTTACTGCCATGTTTTGTGTTCATCTAGGCGGGTACTTATTCTTCTATTGGTCTGTGCCAATGTATCGTGCCGCGGCTACTGATGGTATCAGGGACATTTCGTAGTTATGCCATTTGGTTTGTCCATAGGTCAATTTTATGTCTTTGGGTTCCTCAAGGATGGCTCGCTATTTTTTTGTCTGTTTTGAAGGCAGTCTTGATGTGATGCCTTGTAGATCTTACTGATTTTTTATCTGTAGTACCTCTTATGTAGGGCCAAGAACAGCTGCTTCCATTAGGTCTGTTGGTCTGTCTAGGTTCTCTGTTATGTTTTGGATGTGTTTTTTTGTGGATCAAGGCTGGTGATTTTGTTTTTGTGGAGCCATTGGCGCTTGTCAATACCAGCCACAGATAAATTCTGTGGCGAAAACACTAATTACCAGAACCAACGCCTGGCAGACTAGACACAGGAAAGGACTGAAACTATGCACCTGACTGAAAGTATTGACAGCCAATGGCTTCCAAAAAAGAACAAAATCACCAACTGAATCCACAAAAACACACCAAGACAAATAACAGAGGACCTAGAAGACCAACAGACTATGGAAACAGCTGTCTGCGCCTACATAAGAGGGTACTACAGATAAAACAGCTAAAGATACTACACAGGCATCACATCAAAACTGCATTCAAAAACAGGACAAATAAAGTTAGCAGCCATCCTTAAGAAACCCCAAAGATAAAATGTTGACCTGGAAAAGCCAAGGCATATACGAAGTTCCACTGTACATCATGGCCCCAGACACACATACAATTGGACAGACCCCAACTAGAAGATAAGTACCCGCCTAGATGAACACGAAAATGCCAATAAATAAAGCTGGACACACACTCCTCACTAGTCCAAACACATGAAAACCACAGCGTCACAACATCAACTTCAATGGCCACTAAAAACCCTATCCACTATTAGAAACGCCCAACCCCACAGAATATCAGGAGAAGCCATTAGAGATTGATAAAAAAAGACCTGGAAAAGCATGAATAGAAGAGATGATTCCAGCAGACTGTACCAATCATTTGGAAGCCTGCACTCTCAAATAGAAGATCTGCACACCACAAGCCCAGCAAAACAACCTGGGCACAACACAGACTCCCCCTGGATACCTCCAGCTCAAACCACACCCAACAGGCACCCAGATGAAAACCTAGCTTCCTAATAGATAACAGCTGCCTTTTACTTGAAGCCAAGCTGCACTGAAAGCCTCCAACAACAGGAACGAGGTTGCCACCAATCGGATACAACTTCAAAGCCACAAACAGGACAGAAGAACAGAAACCCAATTCAATCAAACTCCAAGTCCAGCGAACACAGACCTCCTTAGGCCAATCAGAATAGACCAACCTCGAATTGAAACCAGAAGCTGTGAGACATCCATACAGAACCTGATGATGGCAGATGAAGATTCCTGCTGAAAACATTGCCTACAACTATGAATGCAGTTTCAGCTTCCTCTCGGGTATTTATCCCATGTCATTGATAGTGCTTTTTAAAGTGTTAAGCAACGTTTCCAGCAAGAACTCTCATCTGCCATCACTTCAGGCTTCTGTATTGAGTTCGTTACGTGCCAGGTCAGGCTATCCAGCTGGTTAATTTTAAATTTTGGAGGCTAGCCTACTGTTGTCCAGGATTGGTTTTTTCTACCATGTCTTTGATGGGTTGGGAAGTCTTGTCTGCTGTTTATTGGACTTGGAGTTTGTTTGATGGGTGTTGTTTCTTGTTTCTTCTGCTGTTTTTGTTGGCTTTGATTGGCGGGGCAACACGGTATTCCTGTGTTGCGAGGCGTTCAGTGCAAGCTGTGGCTTCAAGTAAAAGGCCAGCTGTCTAATCTAATTAGGAAGCTAGGTTTCAATCGTGGGTGCCTGGTTGGGGTGTGTTTGAGCTGGAGGGTATCAGGGAGTCTGTTTGTGCCCAGGTGTTTGCCTGGCTTGTGGGTGTGGAGATTCTTTCTATTATGCAGAGTGCAGGCTTCCAAATGATGACAGTCTGCTGGAATCATCTCTTCTATTCATGCTTTCAGGTCTTTTTGTTCAGTCTCTATGGCTTCTCTGATGATTCTTTGCTGGGTTTTCTATAGTGGCTAGGGTTTTGGTTGCCATGAAGTTCATGTTATTGACCTGTGGCTCATTGTGTTGGACTAGGAGGAGTGTGTTCCAGGCTTTTTACTGCATTTTTTGTGTTCATCCAGGCGGGTACTGTATCTTCTATTGGTCTGTCCAATGTATGTGGCCAGGGCAGGACAGCTGTTCCATAGGTCTGAGCCTGCAAAACAAGAATCACCAGCCTTTGATCCACAAAAAAACACTAAGGACATAATAGAGACCTTAGAAGATCAACAAGACCTATGTACATGTTATATATGGAAATACAAACCACACAATCCCATTTCCAGTTCAATTCCTTAATTGCATTAAAATCTCTACATATTTAACATTTCCTTTTCAATTGAACTATTCATACTTCTTGGGGAACACTGAATAAAACTTTCGCATGGTTAATTCTCTTTTTCCCATATTTCTTATTATATTTTTTATAAATACATTACTAATAATAAAAACCTTCCCGTTTTAATTCTGCTCAATCATTTGTAATTCATTATTAAACAAACATCCACTACTTACGAATAAATTATTTTATCCATCATCATATCTAAAAATTATGTCTAGTTGTTAAATAGTAACAATGCTATCTTAATGTTACCTTTGCAGAATCCCTTTTACAATTAAATTTTCCACCCCATTATCTCTAAAACAAACTTTACGGTTAACAATCTTATATCTTTTCCCTTTTTCTCCACTTCTCTTTTCTGTCTTTTAATAACGTTCTTTTCCTTACCTTCTTCCCCCTCTTATTCCCCCTCCCTTTTTACCCCCTCCGTGCTCTCTCCTGTCTTAACTCTCTGTAATACCCTCTGCTATTGCTTATCTAATATCGTATACTGTATCGTTTCAAATATGTCCTTCTTTTGGTTGTTTTTTTTAGTCTTCAAACTTTCATCCTCTTTTCCCCACCTTTTAATTTTTTTTCCCCCTACTTTAAATTATTTGATCATTAAAGATGGCTTCTTCTTTGTCCCAATCTCTTGTTGCCTTCTTCATAGTTCCAGATCTCCATTTCTAAAGCGAATTGAAAACATTTGAAAAAGCCAAAAGCAATCTTCTCCCTTCCTCTGCAGCTTCTATTCCATTTTTCTAAAGTTCTGTTTTCAGTTCTTCTAAGAAGTGATACCATCGTTAAAAACTTTAAAAACAACCACCCAGTTAAATTATTAGTCATTCTAGATGCAGAAAACCAAAACAGTCACCAAGTGAATCCAAATATCCAAGGGGCCGTTTCTACTTGCTTCTTTTCCACTTTTCTCTTCCTGGGGTTGTCTATTATTTTGTTA
This sequence comes from Laticauda laticaudata, assembly GCA_004320025.1. Lineage (NCBI taxonomy): Eukaryota > Metazoa > Chordata > Lepidosauria > Squamata > Elapidae > Laticauda > Laticauda laticaudata. Next base: position 88,049 of record BHFT01029460.1, read on the forward strand.
CCAATGGTTTCCATTAAATGTATTCGTTTCAGGAATTCTTGTTTTAAAACTTTCACTGTAAGATTCCTTTTAATTACAGTTTCCATTCCTTAGTATGCCAGGCAGTCTCCTCCATTTTTCCAGATCCCGCCCCTTTCTATTCTTTTCTCTCTTCCAGCTTTTAAAAGCTTTTAAATTGTCCAGAAACTTAGTATCCCTTTGACTTATAATTTTCAGTTTAGATGGCCTATTAATTGTTCAAAGTGGATTTTTTTTTTCCAATTTCTTGCTTAAGTCTCTCTAGCTGTCAGTGGTAAAGAAGGGAAGAAAGATAAAAAACCTTAATCCTTTTCCATTCTCTCTCTCTCCTTCGCAGCTTCAAAATCTTCTTTGGAAACAATGTTGTTAAGTTAAATGTCCCATGGTACCTTATTTTGTGCTTTTGCTGGTTTGGACCTGGTCAACCAAAAACTTTCTCTTCTTATCTTCCTCCTGACACATTCTTTTTCCAGTCGAGTTTTCCTTTATGGTGGCCTTTTCTAGACCATTGCTGCAATCCGCTTCGGGAAAGGAGCCAGTAATGGCCCAGCTGGGGAGGAGGAGATCGTGGTCTTCCTCAACCCCTGCAGGCAGTGTTCTCCCCCCTCTTCACCACCTCTACGGTGGTCTTAGCCCCGAAAAAGCCAAGCCAGCTCGGGGCGTGCTATCCACGCGGTGCCCGGAGCGCGGATGAAGCCTCCAGAGAGACGATGGTTTGCGATCCCTGGTTCACCAAGGAAGCTCAATACCCAGAAGTCTGATATAACAGATTTTCTTTGGAAGCTTGGAAAAAAATTGATCCTATAAGAGAAAAAAAATCAGGATACCCAGTAATAGTGTAATGAAGGGAGCTTGGTTCCATCCCACATCACATTTCCAATTTTTAATTTTGACATAAGTATCGTGTGCAGTCTTTCTAAAGAAAACCAGGGAATAAGTCAAAGTGGGGGTTAGCTCCTATTCTTCCTATGCATGCTGTTTCAGAGCATTCCAGTAGTGGGAGGTGCTTAGTCTCTGCATTCACAGGCTGAGCTTTATTTGTGGATGCTCTTCCTCCACCACGTGACTCGTCTCAGCATTCCCCAAGTTTTTGCTCAGGCCTCTGCGAGACAGGGCAGTGCTTTGGATACTTCCTTGACTGAAACAGGAATATTAGCAGGTTTGATTTGCAGTTTCGGTTTTCCTTTGGTGTTTTTCCTTTGCTTTAGCTCAATTCGTATCCAGTCTGAGAGTCCGGTTTAAGGGAAGCGCTGTTCAATTCGCCCCCCCCCCCCCAAAAAAAAATGGTGGGTGGGAGTTTTGGGGAAACGCTGCTCTGCTCCATCTCCCCACAGCATTAAATATTTTTCTTACCGTCTGCCAGTTCTTGATTGCTGCTGTGTCTTTAATTCCGTTTTGCTTGCTAGCGGCTGATCACAATCGTTCAGTTTTAAAAGTCGGTTATCGCCTTACCCCCCCTCTGAATGCTGTGTTCTTCAGTTGGGAAGTAATTTAGGATTAATTCCCTTTCTTCTCCACCGTTCTGTTGTTTGGAGCTCAGGCTCCGTTGAGGCTCTGGCCTTTAGTTTGCAAGGCGGGAAAGCTGCTCTGAGAAGTGCGTGAAACAGACATTTAACTGCTGGAGGCCATCTTGAGTGTGCCAGATCTTGTGGCTGCGTGGCCCTTTGTCTGTCTTCCCCTGAGCTGTGTGAGGTATTTGTCTTTTGCTCGAAAGCAACCAGAATTCCTTTCAGATTCTGAGATGTTTTCTTTACCCTCATTCTTGGCTACCTGCACTCGCGGATAATTAATTCAGCATTAAATTATTGGCTTAACCCTCACAGCCTTATTCTCAGCTTGGCCACCAGCAGCAAGCACCCTAGGCCAGTTGTCCGCCTGTGCAGAGAAAACTGACTGGAAAGGCCCTTATAATCATCAAGTCCGGGCCTTAGGCGGTTCGGTTATTTGGCTATTTGGATTACTTCATTACATATTGGTTGTTGTATTATTTAAGTATTTGCGCAACGTTATAAATATATCACTACCTCATCAGGAGCATATTACAAAGCAATTATAGGCAATTAATTATTATAATAATTATTACAATCTATAATAATCACTCATGATAACAAACTACTTAACAGTATAATATTTTTAATTTTCAATAAATTAATTCAATAAATTTTCTCCTGATATGTCTCTCCTTCCACTTCTGCCTGGTCCCAAAGGTCATCCAGAGTACTAGATGGAGAGAGCGGAAAATTATTCTTATTTACATTACTGGCGCCAGTTGGCGTATGCCGTTCGCAGACCCCGCAGTCTGTTGGTAGCTCCCCCCTAGAGAATGTCAGTCAGAATCTCATTAACTCAGGGCCCCCTTTTCACATCCGGACTCTCAATGGTTACAAGCTTGACCGTCTGGAGGTTGAGCGGAGTGGTATTGAAGCGGTGGAAAGCTGTCAATAGGTTATCGCAATATCCTAGCACCAGACGCCCCTCATAACCAATGTTGCATTTACAATGCCACATGGCTCTCCACCTTCTGCCAAAAGGTTCATGTAGTAAGTTTCAAATGTGACCTGCCTCTCCCTCTGTCGTTCAGACGTCTAGAGTTTTTTACAGGAGGGACTTGATAAGGGGTTGTCACTCCCAAAGCAGGTGGTGGCCTTGGCAATCAGTTCCTCACTTGCGAGGGGGACCTTCAGTTCTCTTTCATATCATCCACTACATATAGTGTTTTCCCTCGAAGGAGCCTCCAAATTATGACGCCCTCTAGCAGGTGCATCCGTTATTCCATTCTGGGACCCTATCAAGGTCCTCTGTTGGCTCTGGACTAAGGGCCTTGTTTGAACCTTTGAAAACGTCAAGTCTCCATTCCAATGTACAAAGTAGTTTCCCTATGTAGCGATCACTTTGGGACTCGTCGTTTTGTTTGGAAAATTGCACCTTGTCCATCAGACAACTGATCTCTGCAGTTGTCAATTGCTGAAATCGAGTTGGCTTCTTCGCTCCAATCTCCACATTATCCCAAGCGTCAATTCGGCCTTTCATAGAGTTAACCAAGAGCTTATCCTTCCAAATTTTTTTGTCCCCAGTCCATCACAGGGATTGGGAAAGAACAATGGCATAAGCTTGATGTGAGACATGCACTGCAAATCTGTTACCAAGGGCTACAGCGGTTTTTTAGGAAATTGGAGGCTTTATTTGCATGTCCTTTCAGCCCAATACTCAGGGTTGCTAGGGTCTCACCATCTAACAATAGGCCGTTGGATAAGGGCTTACAATAGCAAAAACATTACCACGACCCAATCTTCTTGCAGGTGCCTGAAGGGGCATAACAGCTCATTTCAACAAGGAGTGCAGCAACTTCCGCAGCATGGATCCCACAAGCATCAATAAACTGAGAATGCCTGTCGGGGCCGCGGCTTGCGGATTCCACCATCGCCCCTTTTCATAACATCCTACCAACAATGACGGTTGTGTTTGCTTTTCTTGCTGAGCCTCCCTCCCGGCAGAAGAGTTCTGCAAAGGGGTCCACAGAGACCAGGAGGGCAGATTCCAGACCAGACGCGAGTCCCTCCCATTAGGGATCAGGGCCAAGCTTTTGGTATGTCCCACTACTGGATGCTCTGAAAAAACAGCTCATAGGAGAAAGGGCGTTGGTACTTAACCTGCATACGCCTGTTCACTTTGAGCTGCTGAAGGAGCATCCAGCCCCACTCTTTTTTTCCGTCTTGTGGGGTCCTGTTTGTCGACCCAATGAAACTTTTTTGTATGCAGGATGAGAATGCTTTTTTTCTCTCGTCTTTTGCCAAAACTGACTGGGGAACGCTGAGGAGGATCACGTGGTGGAGGAGGAGCGTCCACAAATCAAGCCTCAGGGCCTGTGACATGCGGAGACTAAGCACCTCCCCCAACTACTGGATGCTCTTCCACAGCTCAAAAGAACGGGCATATCAAGGTAAGTACCAACGGCCCTTTTTATCTTATTCATTTGTAAAACCAGTCCCTGTTCCTGTTTTTAAGTGCTGTACCTAATCAGGGCCATAAGCAATAACTGAAATATATGTTGTCTGAAGTTTTATGTACATTTTTCATTTCAAAAGGAAAATTAAGTGTGTGTGTGTGTGTGCGCTGTTGTGATTTGCTTACTGGGGAAAAATTGCTGTCCAATAAAAAAAAGGCAGTTAGGTAATTAGGATCATGGTAAACTGCTTTGGCAAGTTCCCCAAAAACAAAGGGAAAACATTGATGCAGGAATTTGTTATCTCATTTTAATGTTTTTGTTTAAATAGTTATTTTGGTTCTAAGAGTTTCAATGGTTTTAAAGAAAAAAAATCCTGGCAATATTAGAAGGTTTGTAAATATTATGTGTATGCATAGTTGCCCGGAATCTCGGGAATCCAGCACAAGTGTAGCCCTATATTTTGGTTTCTAGTGTGGCACTATATGGATAGCTTTCTGTGTTTGCTCCCAGCCAGGCATAAATGGGTTTCTTGTCTTAGTCGACAATTGTTTTTTCTTTCCATGTAATCATTGTCTTGATTCTTAGAAACTGCCTGAAAGTCCCTGGCAGTTTCTTGGACCCAGGTTTTTCAGATTGGTTTTTGCCATTCCCTTCTTCATAGGGACTGAGAGATCAATTGGACCTGCCCCCAAGGCCATCCAGCTTGGCTTATGCCGGAAGGCAGAGTAGAACTGGCGAGCTCCTAGTTTCCAGCCTGAAACCTTTAAACCAACCACACCCAATCTCTGGCGCTCAGTCACAATAGATTATCAATCCAAACTTACAGACTACTCAAGAACAATTTCTTTTATTCATTATTTAATTATATTTACAGAACATACACCAAAGGCATACAACGGGTAAGCTGGGCTGTAGCCTGTTGGCCACCGATCCCTCCAGCCAGCGAATCAGAGAAGGAGGCAGGAAGAGGCATGGGAATCAGGGTCAGCATTAGGGCAATCCTGGGAGCTGGGGATAAGAGAGAATGGTGCTGGGAGAGAGAGAAGAGAGAGACAGAGGTGGAGCCTGGGCCATTTGTTCAGCCTCAGATGGCCAGCGTCAACAGCCCCCAGTCTGAAGCAGGGGTGGGATTTTCTACCAGTTCGCACCTATTTCGCTAGAACTGATTGTTAAACATTATAAGCCAATTCAGAGAACCAGTTGTTAAAGGAAATACTGGCTAATCCTGTAAGGAAGGCAGGAAGGAAACATCTGGTGCTACTGTTGACTTACAGAAACTCTTCTCCATTAAGCCTTTATTACATTCTTGGCCAGGACTAAGATTTCCTGTCTTCTGGAACTTCTCTGGAGTTTTTTGTCGCACTCCTTTTGCTGTACTTTGCTTGTGTGGAGTGGTGACCATTCAAATTACAATGGCACTGGGAAAAAAAGTGACTTATGAGACCATTTTTCACACTTACGACTGTTGCACCTCCCCACAGTCATGAGAGGCCCATGGGGAGGAGAATTACGTGCCTCGATGTGAGTGATGTTGAGCTTGGCCACACCCAGGCCAGTCACATGGACCACCCAAGCCCACGCCCACCAAACTAAGCCACACCCACAGAACCAGTTAAAAAATTTTAATTCCCACCTCTGGTCTGAAGGTGGTTGGATTGAAGAAGAGATAGGACATCTGGGTTCTGTGCCTGACATTGTTCTGGTTAGCGGCAGGCAGGTACAGATGGGCTGAGGAGAGCGAGGACTCAGATGAGGGCCAGACCATTAGGGCGTGGACTGCTGCCTTCAGAGATTGCAAGGGCTGGCAGCAGTGATGAGGAGGTTCCAGAGGAGCCTGTGCTAAGTGCGCATGTGCACAGGATTGCTTGGTGGAAAGAGCAGTTACAACAGCACAGGAGACTCGGGAGTAAGGCTGAAAGGTAATAGCCCTTTCTTCAAGAAGATAAAAGCCAGCTGTGATACTAACCTTCTTTGCAGAAGGCAAAGACGTTTTGAACTCAGCCTCCTGGACATTACAGTTGGTATTTGAAGACTCTTGTAAACTATTATCTGTTGTTTTTTGGCAGACTTGAAAAAAAACTTGGCAAGGCTCTTTCTTGTCAGAGCTAATTAGTTAGAAACAGCCTTTTATCTGTGAAGAAACAGTATTCTTAGCTTAAACATAAAAAAGGTTATACTGCTGCCTTTGTCTTGTGTTTGTTCTCTTGGAACCAGGTTTGGGTCAGAACAGACGTGTGGCTGCGCAGAAGGCAGAGAAGAGGAGAGCAGTGGACAGCAGTGGGCCAATTCTTGGCCACCGCTTCTAGCAAGGCCCTACTCTCGCTCTGGAGATAAAAGGCAGGGGGCAGAGATGAATAGGTGTGGCAGACAACTATTCATCTTCTGGCCGGATGGACTGCGAGAGAAACTTTTTGCTGAGGCTGCTGGCATTCCTAATAAAAGAATCTTTTGAGTTCACGTCACAGGGTTTGTCATGTTTGGGGAGCTGGGTCAGAACAATAGCCTTTTATAGCCCAAGTTCAGAAAAGGATTTGAAATATTTGCCTTCGTTCACAAGCTTGAAACGTTGATGGGATCAAGTTAAAGTGAATAGACCCCTACCTCCTCTCTGTGTACAAAGTAGGCTAATATACACCATGGCTTAACAAAGTTATAAATAGAAATCTTTTCTTTTTAAAAAAAAATCTTGCCCATAATATGAAATTGTAGGATTGCACAAATTTGCAATCCAAGAGCTATTTGTAGCAAGCTGTTTGGACAACTTCTTCCCCACTATTTGCAAAGAAATACAAATTACATGCTGGTTAATGGTATAGAGAATGGGGGGGCAATTGCTTCATGAGATGTTTTTCTGATGATTAACTTCTTTCTTTGCAGTGCAGATAGGTAGCTAGAGGTTTTTAGCTTGAGCTACAGCACAAAAGATAAAATATTCAAAGTTTATCACAGAAAAAAGGAAAATAAACAATGCCCCCTGCTTTTAATTTTAAATATCCAACATGCAAACATTCAGTTCTAGGAGAATCAGTTGGAAAAAAATTATAAAAGAAGCTGCCATTTGTCCTCTACAAAGAGGATTTCTCTAACCCAAGTAAAGAGAGATGAGTTTTATTATCATCAGCATCCCTGCTTCCACCGCTACCATCTTTATTTATTTATTTAAGAAAATGTATATGGCCACTCAACTCAGTCTCAGTGACTCTTCAAAGTTAACCACAAGATTAATTTTAAAGAGGGAAAAATATAGATTTCCAGGAATCTGCCACAGTACTCTGCCTTGGTTAGACACAACTTGAAATATCAGGCCAACAGTTCAAAATGATCTGGGAGAAATTGAATCAAATTCAGAGGAGAACAGCTCCTGAGCTACCCAGGTGCCCAAGGAAGGGCAAATACTTGCTCCATGAACTGCATCGGACAGTGGGTACCAGTTTGCTTCCTGGTTCAGTTCAAGGTGTTGGTCAAAGCCTTACTGTCATAGAGCCAGGTTACCCACAGAAGCAGATTCACCCCCATCTCATCAGCTTATCTCACTTTATCAGGCTGGTGGGGAGAGCCTTCTCTACTACTGTCTGTACCTTCCTACTGGTAGAGATGAGGAAAGCCCCCAGTCTCTGGATCTTCTGCACAGTGGTCAAATCTTGGCTTTGTGGCCTTGCGTGGGGGACACAGTGGACCATGAATCAGTGAGACTGGCCAATCCTATGAGAGCCCCCTTGCCTTGTAATAACCAACGTTAAATGGCTATCTTAGGATTTGAAACCTTTCAATGCTTAATTGTCATGAAGCTATAATTTTAAAGCTGCTAATCCTAATCCTAATTTAATTTTAATGTTATTTTTATATGTTGTTTATTATTATATTATATTGTACACCACCCTGGGCCCCTCTTTGAGGGAGATGGGCAATTGAAAAATATAAAATATGGATGATGAATGAAAGTGAATAATCAGGAAGCCAAGCCGAATTAGGACTCATAAAAGGACCTGTGTATGTTTAACTACAACAATGACAGGAAAAATATGATAATCTTTTACTATCTGAAGGACTATCACAGAGGGGAAGGAATAGCAGCTTATATAAACGGGAAAACAAGCACTTTAAAAAAGGATTTGAAGCTGGCTTAAAAACTTTAAAGTCTAAGCCTGAATTCTAGACTTAGAAAAATTAAGATAAAACTTACTGATTGGAATTAAATTGTAGTTCTTCCTTAGCATCATAGGCACCCATTCCTAGCCATAGAAGCATCAAGATTATGATGTTACATGCAAGTATTTAAGAGGTGGAGTGCACATCACCAAGTCACCTTTCGGCATACGACTTCCTTGGCCAACTATATGTAGCATAGTTAGACTTCACTCATCTATGCTGGCTGAGGAATTCTGGATGTTGAAGCCCACAAGTTTTAAAGTTGCCAAGTTTGGAGACCTCTGGACTAGAGGATGAAGGAACTACTGAATGCCAATAGAAATACAAACTTATGTTTAAAATCTAGTTCTAATCTAAATAAAACTTGTACAGACAAAAAAAAAAAGATATCTCAACCCTTTGAATCTGTGAGCTTATATGGATTCTGCAGGGTTTCGGATGATTCTATTCAGTTTTATCTTATGATGCTGGGGGAAATGAACGAAGGAACTTTATAAGCAGAGTAGAAGTTAAAATATGGTGTACTGTAGATAACATACTTATGCACAAACTAGTTTGCAAGCCAGCATTGTTGGAAAGCTCTCTCGAGTTGAAGCCCAGCATCAAAGTTATATATTTTTACATTGTTGATCACTTATCACCCTATCTGCTTCTCTGCTTTCGTTTTCCATCCTCTTCCTTCTTTGTTTATCTCAAAAAACAGGAACAAGACAACCTCTTGTTCTAAAATTGCCCATGAAAGCTGCTCTTTCAAAACAAAGAATCTTGTCTTGGAGAGAAAAACCACATGTACTCATGTGCACACACAAACAGAGTCCTGAATTCTGAGAAGGGCGGGGAAAGCCCCACTTATTCTTGGATTTTTCTGGGAATTGTAGACCCAACATATCTCTAAGGCAGCAGATTAAGGCATCCTTGTGTCTGTATGGCAGGGCTGCAACATTTTCAGTCCTTGCAACAACACAACTCAGGTTGCCCAACTTATGGTTTTATTCAATACCTTTATCAGGTATTTCTTCATTTATAACTCAATGGTTGATAAAAGGTTGGAATTTAAACCCCATTCAGGGTTTCCATTGCCAAAACCTTTGGCATGCAGCTGGCAATAAGTACAAAATACAGCTTCTGCTCAGAGTAAGTACAGGTCTGTTTGTGCCAGATGAAATTTTTCAAAAGGTTCAAAAGTTTTGTACACAACTATGCATTTTAACATGAATTATGATGGATTATAATTCATGTCCAAAGAATATTGTAAGTACCTCCCTGCCTTCCAGGTTTGATATACAAGCAGCATCACAGAATTGGAAGGGGGCATTGAGGTTGTCAAGCCCAGCTTTCTGCTGGAATACAAATTTAAGCTTTTCTCATAAACAGTATTTTTTTTTTACCCAATGCTTCATTTATTAACATTTTTCTTAGTCACTTGTTCTACTATCCAACTATTGTATTATTTATATCTGGAAGTTCTTCTAACATTATATTGGAAGCCACCTACTGGTAATCTTGTATCCATTATTCTTGGATGATCAAGAATCAGTCTCCGCCTTTTTCTGCATGACATCCCTTCAGATGCTTGGAGAGGTTTTTTGTTTACAAACAACAATGCATTGGGTAGCCTGTAATATTTCAAGTGAAATAAATAGACATCATATCCCACTTCTCTTTTCTTTCAATGTCTTCCTAGAAGACTTAATTTCTAACATCTTTATTACCTCCTTTATCTTTCTCTGCGTTGTGTTAGTTGATCTGAATCATTCTTAAAGTATAATGTCTAGAAATGTACATAATTGTTTTTTGAGTAAACAGAGTGATTACTTCCCAGTATGGAAATGATACTGTGATGATCAACTTAAGATTCCATATGACGTTTTATGCAAATTCATCAACTCGTATTCATCAACTCCAAATCCAAGATATTTCATATATGTACTTGGCCAAGCCAAAAATCCCTCACTTTGTGTAATTACATTATTTTCTCTATTACATTTAATGCTATTACTTTCAGCCATTTCTAAATCATTAATGATCATTATTTTTCTGGTCACCTTGATGTACAATTGTTATGTCATTCAACACATACTTAATTAGCATGCTGAACAGAGAAACATACTTCGTCAAATCTTTGGCTAAAATTGAGATTGAGTATGTCCACATCATTACTATAATTTACTAAGGAAGATGCAAGATGAATCTGACAAGGTTTATTCCGAAGAAATTAATGCTGATTTCTGCTAGTCACCATATTACACTTCTTTCAAGGTCTCTGATTACTTTATAATGTGGACTGGGGAGTTAATATCTTTGTGACAATGGGGATATTTGATTCCTTCCATTTAACTGTCACTTCACCAGTTCTCCAGACTTCATAACAATAACACTCAGAGGTTTTTAGTAGACCATCAGCAAGTGGCTTCAGCTACTCCAGGATGTTGTTTTAAACTTACAGTATTTCCCAATTATATTTCTCTTAACCTCAAGCCACAATCCTGCCTCCTCAGTCAACTGCCTGAATTGGAGAGAAGACTCAGCCAAAGGAGGACATGAATATTTGTGTTTTTTTGTGTGTGCACCTCATGAGCATTTTGCTGGGTTTTTCTTTTCATTTATTTTGAACATACCTGGATAAGCCCTTTTTGTTAGAGTTAAGAGATATAAATAATAAACCTTAAAGTTATAAATGTCATAAATGTGAGAACTGGTCATAACTCATTTTTTCCTGTGCTGTTGTAACTTTGAGCAGTCATTAAATGAATGGTTGTAAATCAAAGACTACCTGTAAGAGTGCATATGATTGCAGCTAGTCAACAGTCTCTTGTCACATTCTGCCCATTTTCATGCCTGAGTTGAGGAGATTCTGTGTAAATGGGGAGCCCACATATACTTCAACGCTCTTGTATGTGTTTTGCTGTCTCAGTTCCCCACATAACTGCTCATGTTATCATATCTGCATAATGTTTTCATGGGCAAGGCTCTTAAACTTGACTGTATTTTCTCAGCCTGTGCCAAATCTGTATGGAGCAAAAAAGCTAAAGCAGATAATGAGAGCAAATAGTTGGCCAAGGACTATAGCAATGCTAGGAAAGACAGATATTCCAGATATAGCATGTCTCATCCAAGTAAGGGGAAAAGGTCTTGTTGGGAAGACAAACTTGGAGGTGTAGCAATGATCCTAAACCACCTTTCTCATGTTTATGACTTCAATCCTATCTATAACTGCAATTCAGCATACCCAGGAGGAACATATTGAGGAAAGACATTGTAAGAGGGGAAAAATTGCCAAGGAGTTCAATATTGTAAATTAAATCTTCCTTTCTGTATTCCTGAACATGCTGACAGGGGAATTCTGGGAATTGAAGTCCAATGTCTTAAAGTGGCCAAGTTTAAGAAACACTAGTTTATTATTGCCTCACTTCAAATTTCATTGGTTTTCCTGTCCCCTTTCCTGAGGTGCTGTTTATATATTTAAAAAGTTATCCATCAGACAATGAGCCTGCACTTGCCATCAAAGATGGAAGCACAGCAAATATTGTTTTACAAAGCATACATATGTATACAAAACTACCACCAATATCTAATATGAGTAATTGACTGTGATCCATCTCCTTAGATCCAGCAAATTAAATACAGAGGGCCTATAGGGCTTGAAGGTAAAAGCCATAGGCAGCGACAAGAAATGCAAAGGCCCTCTGTAGGAACCGGCCATTGCTGAATATCATCTCCTTTTCCTATTTCATTATTCAGCAACTTGCTGGCCAATCTTAATTGCAGGGTAGTAGGATTTTTCCAAAGTTTGAATTATGTTGCAAATGTATGAATGAAAGAGGACTCAAACTAATGTCATGTTATTTTTATATGTATTTGTAATTCCCACCCTAGAAATAAAAATGCCTAGCTGACGGTAAAATATAATAATAAAATGATTAACAGAAGCAAGTCTAAACCTGCTGCAAAAGATTGCTTATATGTGACATGCTTCTGTTGAGAAGGTGTGACTACCAGTCAGTTAGTCCTGCTCTTCTCCAGACTCTTCTTCACTTGCATTTTCTTTTGTTCTTTTTTTCTCTCCAGATTCTCTCCAGCCAAGGGAGCATGCTCAGTGCTTACTGTCTTCAGGTGATCAGGAGACAAGTTACAATTCACAGAGAGTAGCCCTGCAAAGTTGGGAATTCCTCTCAGCAGCTTTTAATGGATCCTTCTTTATCTCTGAAGCATACAATCCACTTAGCACTCAGTAGCTGAATCCATTACTAAAGAAGCATTGACAATAATATTGGCAATCGGCAGCAAATAAAAAACAGCCAAACAACCTGGGGGGGGATTAAGAATTCTTAAATTGACTGATGTAATGGTGCTTCCTATAACAATATTTGATTGTTATAGCTTAGTAGCAAAGAGAGCAATACATTATGGCTAGCAGAGTATGTGGGTGGTCCCCACCCAGAAAAATGTCTCCAGTCAACAGCTCCAGCATGCTTACCGAACTCACCTGCAGTGCAGAAAGGTGGCCAATGATGACTGATATGCATAAAGTTCAGTTTTTAATATGTGCTGCTCAAAAGCTGGCAAGCCAGGAAAAAACACAACAGGAAATCTCTCTAGAAGTCAGGTCTATCATGCCTCATTCACTTTCCAGTGTCTGTTTAAAAAATAAGAAAGACAATCTTTGCAGAATTATCTGTCTCCTGCAAATGTTGATTTTAGAAAGATGAGATTACATCTGTATATTGCGTATACATTTCAAAGAATGAAGTATTAAATAATTATCACAAGGACTGGATGACAGGTGAAGTAACATTTGAGGAGGGCAAATGTTATTCCTATTTCTAGAAGACAATTAGAGATATCAGTCAATCTTGATAACTGAGACAATTGATACCCTATATCAAAAGTGTCAAACTCAAGTCCCAGGAGCCAGATCTGGCCAGCCAGGCGCTTAAATCTGGCCCATGGAGCTACCCTGAAAACAGTGAGGGACTAGCCCGTGGTGCCTCTGCCAGCAAAAATTGAGCCTTCTCATGTCCATTTTTGCTAGCATAAGGTTTCAGGAGGACATTGCAACCAAAAATGGAGCTCTGGAGCACATTTAAGTGCTTGGGCCACCACAGGTGCCCCTAACACAAGTGACGTTGAGTTGGCCACACCCATCCTGGCCCCCTGAGGTCAAACACAACCTTGATGCGGCCCTCAATGAAATCAAGTTTGATATCCCTGCTTTATATCATAAAATGGATTGATCTGTAAGCACTCAGAAACAATTCAGTGATAAGTTTGTCAAGAACAAGACTGTCAAACTAATTTTATTTCATTTTTAAGTAAGTTCTTTAATAGTGGAAATTCTGTGGATATAATATATCTTGACTAACAAAGCAATAAAATAAAAAGTTTAAAACATTTTGATTTGCAACCTATTTAATTATAAAAAAGATAGTCAATTAAGTGGAACCATAACTAGCAGGAAAAAACATTTAAAGAATACTTATTGTGTTATTCATCAAACTGGAGTAAGGTAAAGTACGATGAGATGGGATTGTGATCTGGGACTGGTACTCAACATTTCTTCATGGACATTACAATATATAGTTACAAAAGTGTTACAAAAGTGGGCTGAAAATACCAGAATGAAATTTAATAGAGATAAATACATAGTTCTTCATTTAAAAAAGAAATCAAGGTATAGGAAACCTGGCTCGATGAGAGTATCTGTATAAAGGTGATTAGATTTGTCGTGATTCACAGACTGAATGGCAGCTGGTAAATGAATGGGTTGCCAAAGAACCAAACAAAATTTCAGGCTGATTGATGGAAACAGAGTTTATTCTACTATCTTTAGTACTATTCCCAGTGCTGAAGCTGTGGCCCAATGATCTTTTCTGCAACCTTTCTTATTGGAATAGAAAGAAGTGGTGATCAACCCTTTACTGGTCTGTTTAAGCAGTGGTTGGAACGCTAATTTACAAGGGTGTTTTAATCTGGATTCTTGCACTGAGAAGGATATTGGGTTTCATGACTTCAATGGATCTGTTCAGATAGAAGTAATATAAGAGATATAACATCATTTTTTTGCTCCCATGGACTGGGGGTAGGATGGGTGGGTGGGACTGGATTTGCAATTTGCAGGACTTTTGTGGCTTATTGAAGGGTCTCTAATACTTCCCAAATAGTGGAGCACTGAGAAGATGTTCTACTGCATCTTTGAATATTTCCCAATCTCTTTCTTACTCAAAGTACCAAATTCTCCTGCATGTGCACATCAAAGGAAAATGGACTAATTTCTTGATCTGGGGGGGTGCTGGTTTTTTTCCCTCAGCTCTGAATCTAAGCAGAGCCAGGTCTGGTTAGTACACAGAAGTGAGACTATCGGGATACTAAGCAGGGGTGGGATTCAAATTTCTTAACAATCAGTTCTATGGGCATGGCCTAATTTGTGGGTGTGGCTTGGTGGTCACGTGACTGATTGGGCGTGGCTTGTATGTAAATATTGTAAATATTTATGTAAATATTTATCTTATTAAAAAAGAGCAACTTTTACCCAAAAGCAGGCAAAGCAGGCAGGCAGATGGAGTTGCTCACAGAATCACAAATTCACTTAAAGATCTACCTTTCTGCAATTTGCTACCTGAGTCTGCACTGAAAAATAGAAGTGTCAGTCCTAAGGAAGGTTCAGTTCTACTTTTAGATTAGCGAGAAAGCAAGAAATCCAATGATTTCCTTCTTTCTAGTTAATCTAAATCTGGCACAACAGAACAACTGATGGTCTGGATAAAGAAAAAAAGCAGCTTAGCAGGCAGGTTTGATGGTATGCATGTCAGGAAAGGAGTGAGGGGGAGGGGAGGGGACAGCCAGGGGCACAATTTGCTGGTTCTCCGAACTGGGCAGAATCATAACAACCAGTTCTATAGGACCGGTCCGAATCCCACCTCTGATATTTTTAGCTGTAGGCTAAAATGGGAAGTTGAAAAACAGCCTGAAAAAGGGCAATTAGAAAAAAAACTACTTTCCATATTGTTTCCAAGAAAACTGCATGGACAAGCCCATGAAAACAACAGTTAGTGAACACAACTGGAAGAAGTCATTTCCTTGTTCAGTCAAGACAGAATTGTGACTCAGAAGCCTAAAATGCAAACAGTTGGCAAAGATCTTATAGGTCTACGTGAGTAAACTCATCCAATCTTACCTTATTGTCAAATCAGTAGACTTCAAGAGTGCCATGTGAAATAAATATATGATTATACCCATTAGAAGCAGGAGATTAAGCCCAAAGTTTTGCAGAGTGACAAAGATTGCCTGGATATGAGTATTTGTCCCATGGTCATTGCCAGCACATGAGGAGGGGATAGGATTTTCTGTACCCTTCCCTAAACCTGAAAAGCCTGTTTTAACCAGAGAAAAACAGTGGTG
This sequence comes from Laticauda laticaudata, assembly GCA_004320025.1. NCBI lineage: Eukaryota > Metazoa > Chordata > Lepidosauria > Squamata > Elapidae > Laticauda > Laticauda laticaudata. Next base: position 103,560 of record BHFT01029460.1, read on the forward strand.
GGGGGGGATCCCAACCTTTCGGGGGAAGATGATGAGGCTGCCCTCTCATCTCATTTTCAGCTCTTCTTCCACACCAGGCTTTCCGTTCTCAATGCCAGCCAGCCCCCAACCAGCCAGCAACATCAGGGTTATCCCACAGCCCTAATTCTAAATGCTCTCACTTTGTTCTAGCCCAGGGCTGGCCAGTACATCAACATAGTGTTCTTTTGTTGCTTTAGATTAAGACAGATAGCAGCCAGTATTCAGAAGTGTTGGGAGGGAGAGGGGAATTAGGGCAGAAGACAATATCCTCTTTGATCTCAGAGTGATGGGACAAGGGTAACAGTGCAAATGGAAAGCAGTTAGTTTTTCTACACACAGCGCATCTAGCAACTGAAAGGGTAATGGAGAATCTTTTTTACTCTTTTTTTCAAAGTAATTTTTTTTTCAAATTCTAAGTACCCAAATATTATAGACTTAGAAAATAATGACATAATAATGGCTGTTATTTTTCACTCTTCTATAAAATGGGAGAGGGATATGGGTAATTTAAAACAGTGTTGCCCAACCTGATCAACTTTGAGATGTATGGACTTAAATTCCCAGAATGTTATCATTGTTACTGGCCAACTACAACCATTGGAGCATTTGTTAAAATTATCGGAACCCCTCTTGTGTCTTGAGGATTTCTAGCATGAAAGGATTCCTTATGATTTCTTGCAGACCTCTAGCCTAACGGTTCATAAAGAAATAAGCCACTTTCTACAATTCTTAAGCATGGCCATGCTGGCTGAGGAATTCTGGGAGTTGAAATCCACACATTTTGAAGCTGCCCAAGTTGATAAACAGTGATTAAACATCTCTCAGGTGGATTCCTTCCTTCTTCCAAACAAGCTCGGGAAAAGATCCTCTTCACCGTCCTAATTTGTCAAGTTGGAGACAGCTTAAACCTTGTACTCCAGCTTTGGCCCTTCAGCACAGCTCTAGGAAATAGAAAGCATGGTGATTTCAATCTTCCTACCCCTGCTTAGAAATACTGAAGTTAAAAATCATGAAACACAAAAGATAACTGTATGATCACATGGTCTTGCACAAGTGAAAAAGACTAACATTCCCTTCTAAAATCAAGAAAACGAAAGACAAATTTCATTAACAATAGGGAAAATAATCACACAGCATTAGCTAAACTAATTACTGATTACCTCTTTGATTAAGCTCTTGGATTTTAGCACATGTACATTCCTGAGGAGACATCAGGGCATCCTGCTTGTATATTTCTAGATAGACCCAATTAACAGATCATCAGAGTTGGAAGGGACCTTGTAGGTCATATAGTCCAACCCCCTGCCCAAACAGGAGACCCTACACCATTGGATAGGAGTCCAATCTCTTCTTGAAGGTCTCAAGTGATGGCGCTCCCACAACTTCCAAGGACAAGGTGTTCCATTGGTTAATTGTTCTCACTGTCAGAAAGTTTCTCCTTATTTCCAGGTTAAATCTCTCCTTGTTCAATTTCCATCCATTATTCCTTGTCTGGCCTTCAGGTGCTTTAGAAAATAGCTTGANAAGACTGCTATCATGTCTCCCCTGGTCCTTCTCTTCACTAAACTAGCCATGCCCAGTTCCTGTAACCATTCTTCATTATGTTTTAGTCTCCAGTCCCCTAATCATCCTGGTTACTCTTCTCTGTATTTTTTCTAGAGTCTCAACATCTTTTTATAGTGTGGTGACCAAAACTGGATGTAGTACTCCAGGTCTTACTAAGGCTTTATAGAGTGGTATTACTACCTCACTTGATCTTGATTGTATCCCTCTGTTAATGCAACAGGATTGCATTAGCTTTTTTGGCTACTGCTGCACATTGACGGCTCATATTTAGCTAGTTCTCCACTAAGACTCCAAGATCCCTCACACAGTTACTGCTATTAAGTCTGGTTTCACCCAGTCTATATGTGTACTTTGTTTTTTCTTGTCTAAGTGTAGGACTTTACTTTTCTCTACATTGAATTTCATTTTGTTAGATAAGGCCCAGTATTCTAGTCTGTCAAGATCCATCTGGATCTTGAGCCTATCTTCTCGAATGTTAGCTATTCCTGCTAGCTTAGTATCATCTGCAAATTTGGTAAGTTCCCCTTCTATTCCCTCATCTATGCCATTAATGAACCCTCCCTGTTCCTTCTTTCTGAATATTTATCCACAGTTACATAAAACCATAGTATTATATAAAGAGGAGGGTGTAAGGCAACCTTTTTAGGGAGAGAAATTGTTGCATTGCATTATCAAAGTCAATGCACTTGTCTATCTTGCCCTGGGTCTAGCAAACAAAACAGACATTATTTTGGGACTAACCACCTTCCTTATGACCTTTGGACGAATTACAAATACACAGTCTAGTTTTCATCAGTTCTGCTTTTCTTTAAATGGAATTACATGTGATGCATTGTTTCAGGAAAACTAAGCAAGTAGCCAATTTATCATGCTTTAGGAGGCATAGTAATTGTGCCACACCAATACAAAGAGCAAAATGCTTCATTTTTATAGCCATAAGATGCTGAGTTATCTTCAGTGATCTCTTTTCTACTAAAAGTATTTCTTTTAACCAAGCACGAATCTAACCAACCATCTTCTAGTTAGCTATCAACAAAATGAAATTCAATGGTGAAAAAAGTAAGGTTCTACATTTAGGCAAGAAAAACTAAATGCACAGGTACAGTGTATGTGGTACCTTGCTCAGTATAGTAACTGTGAGAGAGATCTCAGAGTCCTAGTGGACAACCATTTAAATATGAGCCAGCAGTGTGCTGCAGCTGCCAAAAAGCCAACACAGTTCTAGGCTGCATAAACAGAGGGATAGAATCAAGATCACGTGAAGTTTTAATACCACTTTATAATGCCTTGGTAAGGCCACCCCTGGAATACTGCATCCAATTTTGGTCACCATGATATAAAAAAGATGTTGAGACTCTCGAAAGAGTGCAGATAAGAGCAACGAAGATGGCTAAGAGGCTGGGGGCTAAAACATATAAAGAATGGCTGCTGGAATTGGGTACGTCTCGTTTGATGAAAAGAAGGACTAGGGGTGACATGATAGTAGCGTTCCAATACTTCAGGAGCTGCTGCAAAGAAGCTATTCTCCAAAGCACCTGAGGGTAGGATAAGAAGCAATGGGTGGAAGCTAATCAAGGAGAGAAACAATCTAGAACTAAGGAAAAATGTCCTGACAGTTAGAACAATTAATCAGTGGAACAACTTTCTAGAGGTTGTAATGCTCCAACACTGGACGTTTTTAAAAATATGTTGGATAACCATTTGTCTGAAGTGGCGTAGGGTTTCCTGCCTAAGCAGGGGGTTGGACTAGAAGACTTCCAAGGTCCCTTTCAACTCTGTTATTATATCCTATTCTGTTCTAGTTCTATTCAGCTGAAAGAAAGATTAAATTCTTCATTGGAAGCAGCTCATAATTCTCTTCCCTTTTAATTTCCCAACTCTCATTGAAATCATTTTTTCTCTGCAGAGTACCACTACAGATTTCAGGTACTCGTCCCAAAGATTAATTTCAACTGAGAAACATTCAAGTAAAGGACAGGGTTTTATTTATTTGTAAGATTTATGTAGCTCATCAGTATGATTGGCTCAAAATGGCAAACGGTGTTTCTGAGCAACAGTAACGGTTTACCAGCACAAATATCAATAAAAGAGTATGTAAAATGTCAGTGTTCCTATAAAAACAACCCACATTCATTGCCAGTGCCAATGTATTTCCAAGGTAGCCTTTTCTCTCAAATAATAGAAGACTAGCATGTTGAATGAGAAGGGTTTTCCCTGAGAAGTTTTATTCGAAAGGAATAAAACCATGATGACAAAAATTTCATGGTTCAATTAATTACATAAGCCCCCACCTATAATCTGAAGTGGTACAGTTCAGAGTCAGGTCACCAGGACATCAATGAGAATTAGGCCTGGAGTAGCTGATCGCTGACACCTGTTGTGAGAGTACATCAGTACACAAAGCTCAGGAGATTAGTCATATTAAAAACATTAATTCCCAAATACATAGACGACAAAGATGAATATTCGGCTGGCTGCTATTTAATTTCCACATTATGAATTAGTCATGATATTTCAAAGAATTACAATATATGTCTAAGTACTGAGGGAAAAGGAGAAGGGGAAGATAAAAAGGCATCCAGTCTCTTGAAGATGTCAAATTCAGGCTGCTCTCATTTTCTAGATACATTTGTGCAACTTGCTCTGGAAACTACAATAGGTTCCAGCCCTCTGCTAGGTGGAATCACATTTTCAATTCAGTGTGAGAAGATCAGAGAATGAAGCATAGCTTGCTGTGGTTGAGAAAGCATGGTGTTTGTTCTCTTTCACTCCCCAAAATATCAAAGTGTTCAATAAAAGCTACAGGGTGGTATGACTTTCCAAATGGACCTTTAACATTTGTGGAAACTGCATCTTCTAGAGTAGTTAATATCTAGGCATTTCATAATATGGGTTGCCATTAAAGTTTCCTGTTTCAACTCCAGAATCTTTTTGGATATCCAGCTCTGGAAGAAGAGGAAGCAGGGAAAGAACAAATTTGGAAAGACTTTCATTTTACTTCAATATAGTCGTTTCATTTTTGCTGTAGAACTGGCAGCACTTCTTTGCAAGACTATTTCTACTATTAATTGAAATCTGAAAATTGAATTTCAATGCATTAAAATATTTTCCTGCATTTGAGACACCCTTCAGTAACTTCATGGTTTGATTGCAGCAATTCAGTAATCATGGGGCTGCCCCTGAGGACCACTTGGAAGCTTCATCTGGTCAAGAAAGCAGGAGTGCAGGCAGTGTTGGGTTTGTTTTGGGAAGCTCATGTGACATCCCTGCTTTGTGAGCTGCTCTGGTAGCCCATATGCCTTTGAGTGCAATCCAAGGTAGTAGTCATGACCTATAAACCCCTACATGGCACAATGCTTGGTTATTTGAGGGACTGGCTATCTCACCAGGCATTGGCCTGGCTGGCTTGATTCAATAAGATTGATGCACACTTCATTTGATCAATTAAATTAATGCCATCTGTCAGGACATTGGAAGCATGCTTTCCTGATATGAACACCTGCACTCTAGAATGAGACTCCCCAGGAAATCTATGCGGCTCCATTATGTTGGAATTCCAGAAAGCTTTAAAGACTTAGTTCTTCTGCCATGCCTTGAGCTGAGGTAGTTGAGGGATGACCTTTGGAGATGTTTGTTTGTGTAGGCCCTGGTGTTTTTACCATCCTGTTTTTTCTTTTCTTTTTTTAAAAACTGTATTTCTGTGTCTTTATTATAAGCAAGTCAAACTTAGCCACCCAGAAGTTAGGCAGTGCCTGAATTGAACTGAACTTTATTAAAGCTTAAGGCACAATCTAGATTTTTACAAATATTGAGATCTAAATTACTTTTAAGAGTACTTGCCATAGTTCTATCCTATTGTTCTAATTCATAGGACTACTTGAAATATAATTTAGTCTGTCTTCACTACAAATAAATTTACAGAATAAATGTGTTCAGCCAGATCATCTCGACTTTGAACAAGACTGGCAGTAAGATAAACCTCATAGACAGTCTTGCCTGAAGAGCAGTTGGCCATTCTCCAACTTTCCTTGCAGTTCTCAAACTATAGGATCTGGGTCACTTTTTAAAGGCTAGGTCCCACTGGCTGACGGACACAAAACGTATGCAAAAAGGACATAGCGGACAAGCAAAATTTTGGGGGTGGCCCCATCCGTTGTCATCCGCTCCAAAAAGTGCTGAAAATTTGCATAAACAGAATGGAAAAGAACGGAAAAGAACGGACGGGAGTAGTATATAGCGAGGATGTTAAGCGGATGTTCATAGGAAGCCTAGCGGATGACAGCGGATGGAAGCGGATGACACATCCCGAAGGGGTTCCGGGAGAATTGCAAGGCAGACGCATAGCGGATGACGCAGGATGCTAGCGGATGATCGCGATGGCATCCCGGACGCCTATAGGAAGCAAAGCGGATGCCACGCGGATGTATATCGGATGCAAAACGTTCACTGCACATGCGGGGAGTACGAATTGCGTCAGCTCCGCGGATATAAAAGGATGCAGCTCGCACGCAGTCAGCATTCAGAGGAAAAACGTGCTGCCACATACATCTTCAAAGAACACCATGGTTCGTCAGTCAGGGAAGAAGAGGAAGCGATGCCTACTCATGCCAGCCCTGGCAAGAAGGCCAGAACCAGAATCCCACCCCCTGGCACTGACTCTGAGGCTGTGTGCTGCTGTGCTGGTGGTGCTGCTGCTGTGGTGGACCAGCCCAAGGCCTCAAAGCCCTGCTGCTCAAGCCCTGAAGGTCTGCTGCTGAAGCCCTGCCAGAAGGAGAAGAGGCAAGGGAAGGAGAAGGAGAAAAGAAACAGTACACTGTTTCTGAGGAGCATGAGGATGAGGTGCTGGAATGGCTGAGGAGAACGATAGACCTCTGGAGAAAGGCCACAGACTCTATCGCGACCACCAAGAAGAAACAGGCAGCTTGGAGAGGACAAGGCAGAGAGCCGGGGGTACACGCAGAAGTACTCCTTGGATGGTGGAAGCCACATGCACACCTGGTATGGCAAGCTACACCTCAAGAATCCGGGCAGGCCGCTGTCAAGCTCACTGACCGGAGATGTACATCATGGCCAAGTGCAGCTTCCTGGAGGTGAGGTCCGCCACCGAGGAGCAGCCCCTCTGACACCCCTCTCCCTCAGACAGCCCACAGACAGCCAGTCCTCTTCCAGCCAGGAGCCAGCTACACTGTCCAGGCAGGTGTCTTCAGAGGGCCCCACGGCAGAGACCCCCTGACCAGCTGCACTCCCATGCCGGCAGACTTGGAGGATCCCCGTCACAAATCGAGGAAGAAAGTGGGCAGCCACCAGAGACCAACCACCCCCACCCCCAGCTCCACAGGATGCAGGCAGGAGGCAGACTGGAGGGCCAGAGCCACACTGTCCTATTGGAGATCAGGGACACAATGAAGACCAGCACAGAACTTCTCCTCAGCTGGTCACTTGGACAGGGATCCTCAGCCGCCACACTTTCATCATCTACGTGAGCCACACCCGAGGATATGCCCGAGGCCCAGTACCAGGTGGATGAAGGAGAAAGATAACAGCACTTCTGCACAACACTCAAGGCCAGCTGAAGCTGCTCCTACCCAGTCCAGGTCTGCTCCTCCACCCCAGGCAAAATGTCACAGCCCTTCCACGGCTTTCAACGCCTCTCAACCTACCAAGGCTACGATACCAGGACTTCCCACAGCAGAGCAGACCTTCCCAGCCCGGCCAGGCTTCATCGCATGCCACAGATCCAGTCCTCACCAGCTGCAGACCAGGACAGCCCACTATACCTTCCTCCTTCCTCCACCCACAGCCAAGCCCGTTCAATGGCACAATCTGTCATCAGTCTTGTGTGACATCCCAGGACTTGATGAAGGGCCTCTTAACCTCATGGGACTGAGTCATTTTCTCGGAGAGCTTCTGAAACACCATTCCCCTGTTGTACTCTTGGGGCAGCACTCCCAATGGCGCCTCAGCACCAGCCACTCAAGCCACAGCCACCTCCCAGTCCTGGCTGCTTAACAGCTGAGATCATGGACATGACTCAGAGTACTGAGAATAGCCAGAGATGAGTTTGTTATTGTTCACTTTATCTTTGCTTAAGACACTTTACTTGGTTTCATTTTGTTTTTTAATAAAGTCATACAGTTTACTTAGACAGTTAACAAAGGTTATCTTTGCTGAGACAACTTGGTTCATTTTTTTTTTATTTAACAACAGTGTTGGCTGAAACTTAAAAATGTGTAAGCCTTTCATGCTTGTGCGATAGATAAGGGATTAGTTTGGATAGATAAGGATAGTTGTGTAGATAAGGATAGTTGTGGATAGGATTAAACCTCCAGTGCAAGCATAGTGGGACTGTATGGTCCACCTCCAAGCTCCACACATGGACCTTTATTGTTAATAAACAATTATTCATTGAGTAAACACCATTTCAAATACAAAGCTCTTTATTATTGGCCTATTTTCCAAATTGTAGGGGGGGGAACCACTTCCAACCATATACCACCGGGGGCACAATTTCTCATCAGTTTATGAGACGCTCAAGGAGCTCCATTAACATCTATCATCCTTTCTTGCCAACTCCACTGCTCCAGCTGCGGATTGCACCGTTGTCTCAGGTTGCGCTGCTTCTTCCCATTCACGTGTGAAGCTCTGTTGGGCTTGTACATCACAGTGTCTATCCGGTTTCGTCCCTTGCCTCCATTCACCAGGCTCCATGTCCCCTTCCCTTGTCTGACGGTTCACAGTCTGTTCTGCACACTGGGTGCGTGTGCCATGAGATTGCTGCAGCGATGCCAGCAAGCTGCCACGATGCTCCTCACAGTCTCTGGGTGATGCTGCAATGCTGCGTGACAAGTATCTGGAACCTGTTGACCAGGATGCCAAAGCGTTTCCACTCGCCTTGCCGCCTGGAGCTGGATTGAAGATCCTCGTCTTCACTGGTGAGGTATCTTGAAGTGTAGGGCTTCATGAGGTAGGTTCTTGAGGGAGAAGGCACATCACCAATATGAGTAGGGCACATTTGGTGTGTCGTTGGTAGGGGGTCTGGTTGAAAACCCTGATGAGGTTGCATTTCCAGCCCATCCTTGGAGGTCATGGCGTCTGTTATACCTGGCCATCTGAGCTAACCCGTTGCTGAAGCATCGATGTAGAGCAACTTGTAGTAGCATCTACCATGGCAAGAGGATGATTACTGAAGAAGGTCTGTGTTCAAATAAGTGGACCCTGAGTTGGCTGGAGCTTTTGCAGGCCACATGCTTCCCATCTATGGTTCAACGCGTTGGGAAAGTTCCCCTCTGGATACCCTCTTCTGTAAGCTGTTCCTCCGCTTCTTCAGGTGGTGCGGACACTTGAGAGAGCTCGCCACGTATTCTTCGATGATGAACCTGCACCACTCTCTCTGACCACTTTGCTGATGGTGTTGTGTGGCACCCTCCACGCATACTGCATGTTTTTGTATGTGGTTCCAGAGCCAAAAGCTGGCGCCAGAGTCCCAGTGCACGTTCAGTCCAGGGGTCCAGGTTGGAGGGAAGTTTGGTGCTCAGCTTGGTCAAACCTGGGCTCAGACGCTCTACAAGTTCATCAAACATGGCTGGGTGGCATCCTCATGAAGTGATGGAATGCACAAGGCGTCTTTCATTCCTCAGCTTCCACCTATCAAACTGGTCATACAGTCCTCAAACTCCATTCTTCTCACGATCCATCCTTGGACCCACACAGGTTCTTGGATGGTTCCTTCTTCTCCTTGTGTATAAAGGTGAAACATGGCTTGAAAAGGGTTTGGTTCTGGTTATGAATGATCGTTAGCTACCATACTGGACTGTTCATGATCCATGGTGAGAACGTGGATGATGTGGAAGACCAGACCAAGGGTGAAGAGGTCTGTACACCACGGCTGCTGACTGATAGTGAGATCGCAGGTGATTCTCCCCCTTTTTATAGGAAAGTTCGAGCTTTTGTCCGCTAGGTGTCCTTCTACATACTTGCACATACTGCCAGACATCCTAAATATCCGAGATACATCCTAGATACAAAAGTTTTGTCCGTTTTTAATGCTTTATATACGAGATTGCATCTGCTTACATCCCTTTCTATTTCCGTGCTAACTACGCTGTGTGACGTTCCGTGTACTTTCGTTTCCTTCCCTCTTGCTGTTTTCAGCTGCAGCAGATGTGGTTGAGGGGTGGGGCCAGAGGATGCTGAGAGGATACAGCAGATGTTTAACGGATGATAAGTGGACATAGAAGGTTTGTTGCGCCGTTATGTCGCGGTGTACATCGTACGCGATGGAAAGTTCATCCATTCAGAAAGTTTTGTTGCAGCTTCAAAATGTCTTGCGCGGATGAAATCCTCAAGTGGACGGATGCTCAACGATAGAGCGTGATAAACCGTGTGCAGTGAGTACACAACAGATGCATCGCATTTTAATGGATGGCAAGCTTTTTTTAACGTTTTACATCCTCTTTGCATCCGTTGGTGCAGTGGGACAGGGGCTTTAGTTAAAGAGGCCTAGCCAATATCCTGTTTTAATCAAAAGCACCACCAGGAACATGCTGGAGTGCTGTGGTATGCAGAGAAACCAGTAAAGTACCAGTTTTTTAAAACCATAGTGCTTAAACTCTTGTGCACATATAGCTTCCTTTCTTTTGTAACTATCAATATGGATGTCTGTGCAGATTCTCAGTCATCCAGGACATGGTCATCCCAAAGGTGCTTTTTCAAGAGGCAACTGGACTTTTTTTTTCTTTGAAGATGTTTTGCTTCTCATCCAAGCTTGGGAAGAAACACCTTTGGCACTATCAGTATGGATCGTCAGAAAGACTAAGGAAATGGGTTGGAAATCAGCATGTAATGCCAGGGACCATGCTTGGGTTTGCACTGGACTGCAGCCACTTTGTGGAGGTGAGCAGGGAGTATGCTGGAGAGCTATTGAAAGAGTGGCTTGAAGTCTAAAGCTGAGCATGGCTTGGTTTCCCTGTCAGCTGAATATGTGGTGAGCTACAGTTGGGAAGATCAGGCAAGGTTCAGTCATCAACTGGCAAGATGTAGCTGGTTACTCCAGGATTACCAGCTTTGTGAAGTGTGCGTCTATCTGAGACTTAAGAGGGGCTTTCAATTGTCTCATTGGTCAGGACATTTGGCCAGGGTAGTTGATTTAACTCTTTGGATGCTTTTGTCCACTGTGGAGGACAGTGAAGAGGTCCCTGAAAAGGAGCTGGAGACTTCCGGTGACATGGCAGCACTGCCAGGCTGGATGGAGACATCTGTGGGCCTATTTCATCCATCTTGAAACCACACTGGTGCTGGAAAGTTGCTCTCTGTGCTGTGGTTTGACACTTGCCTGTTGGCTTTGCCCTTGGGACTCAGGTACTGGAATCTTTCCAACACTGCCATTTTTTTTAAAGAAAATTGTTTTATTGTGGGGGCTGCTTTTCACCCATAAAACTTTTCATGGCATAGGCCTGATTGTTTAAGCAACCAATTATCTCCAGTTGTTTCTGATCATCCAACGAGACTGGGCAAAATTGATGTTTTTCAGGTCCCATTAAGTCATTAAGTAGTGTGCCTTCCCTGTGCGGGAGGTATATTTTGTCTTTGGAACACTTATGAATTCCTTGGTCTGGTGATATTCCCCCCCCCAATAATAATTGGGAATTTAAACTGTATGAATAAACAAACAACAACCAAGCTACTGATGCTGGTATTCAAGTCCATTTTAATTTTATTAGCTGCCTTGAATCCTTTGTCAATGCAAAAAGTGAAGATAAGTTATTTAAAAAAATAGATTAAATACATATTTAAAACACATGCAATAGATTTTGTATAACTTGAATATCACAATTTGACAGAATGCAAAACGTTCCCTATCATTTGTATAATGCAGTTTCTCATTTGAGCGAGCAACATAATTACCCAATGTAATTACAATGTACCCAATGTGTACTGTAGTTAATTGACTGTATGTTCCAAGATTCAGAAATGATTTCTTCCCTCTTCCCTCTTTAGAGTTGTGGGAATTGAATTGTGGCAGAGTGTAGGACAATTCTGAACATACATATTTAAACAGGAGAGCTACAACTGAGAAGTGATGTAAAATCCCACATTAAAAACCCTGGTTTACAGTTACTTAAAACTACTTTTCCCAATCCTAGTCTTTTTGGGTGTTCTGTATGCCAGTGCCATCATCTGGGTTATGTTTACAGATTATGGAAGGTTTGGGATTATAAAACCTGTAATTCCCAGTGTATTCTCCAAGAAAGAACCCAGATTTTGGGAAGTACAGTATTATAAGAGTCTTGGGAACCTCAATATCCTTCACAGCATCCTCCCTTGTGGAAATGATAGAGGGTTGTAGTCATAGAAAGTACCAAGCTGCTAAAAAACCTGAAATTGACTGCTTCCCATCTTGGATGTATAGATCACTCTTGCTTTCTATGAAGCTGTAAATTCCACCCACTACTGATAACAATCCTGCTACTGTTTCTTTCATTGCAAGATGAAGGATAGGTGAGTCAAGAACATAAGTCAGTTATGCACGTAATTGTTCAGTCCTTGTCAGCTTTCTTCTAAAACACACTTTCCACATCCATCAAATTAGGGGTTGAAATGAGTTCAGGGGTATTATTATATGATGAACATCATCTATGCGCCACAAAAATAAACTTGTTTTAGTCCCCTTTCCCAGGGAAATCAGAATTTTGTTTTAGATTTATAGCCAGTTTTATTATACAGAATTTAAGTTTATTAATTTTACTTCTCACTGTTTAGTTCTGGCATGCCTCTAATGATGTCACTACTTCCCACAAGTTGTTCAATATTGTTGCCATTGTAGTTATGCACAACAGTTTTGGCCAACATAGCATAGTACTCAATTTCTGACTTTCTCAAAGCAGGACAGTAATTGATTAGGATAACTAAGTTAGCTTTGCCCTGCCGAATCATTTTCAGAGTTTGTTTATGTCCGAGTACATATTTACCACTTTTTGTAACCAATTGAAATCTTTTGAGTTTTTCAAATCTAAAGATCTCTATCTTTTTGGTGACCACCATCTTGCTGGCTGACATTGGCCCTTCCATTGTCAGAAGAGCACTTCCAAGTTGGCCAAGCAATGAAAAAAGGCCCAGGGAAGTCAAAATTGATGTCAGAAGGGGAAAAATATGTTTGCTACAGAAGTGGAAGAAAAGGGTAGAACTTTCCAGTACCAGGATTTTTGGGAAGATGGAAAATCATAACAGTTTGAACTATTTTTTTTAAAGCTTAATATTTCAGCCAACTCTTCATTAGCACCTATACACCTCAGAGATTTATGAACACCATATAAATGTACATAATTGACTTTTCTGCATAATGGATAGTTGCCCATTTAGATTAGAATATACAGTACACTTTCCAGTTTAGAAAGAGTTGCACCTACAAGCCCCCATCCTGCATCTCACCATCGACGTTCAGGCTTTCATAGATGTGCTCAAAACATTTTTCTGGAATGGGTGGAGGTTCTTCCTCTTCTTGTTCCTTAGACTCATCACAATTTTCAGGTTGCACTGGCTGTGATGCCTTGGTTCGCTTACACACTCGAGCATACATGGCACTTAGTCTCCTTGAGTCAGACTCAAGCTGAGCCTGAGGGGCCTCTTTCTCAGGTGCCATTTCCTGCAACTGGCCATCTGACTTCTGGCATGGTTGAGCTGGGGACAACTGCACAGGCATGTTGTTGGATCCTTCAACTTTAGAATCTTTCCCACCAAGTACCACAGGCTCTGCTCCAACTCCATGGGTTGTGGAACAGATCGAATTATCACTAGACACCATCTGACAGCCTGTCCTTCCTTCCAACCAATCCTTGCTATATAATTCTTGTTCTTTAATACCTATGCTTTCGTAAATTAGGTTGTCTAGGTTCTGAGTTGATGGTAACATTTTAGACAGGTAGGCCTCTTTGGGAGTCACTGGGAGTTTCCTGAACTGCAGTGGGCTTGGGGATGGTACATTGGAACCTGATGCTTGTGGACTCAAGTTTCTGTGTTGTTTCATGTTCAGTTTCTCCATCATTTGTTGGCTTGAGTTAACTACCTGTGTATATTTTGGAGAGTCTGCATTTGCTTGCTGAAGCTCTGAAGAAAATCCATTTGATTGCTCCTGTGATTGGTGACTAGGCAAAGTGTTACCTGTACAGAAAAATATTACTTTAATTATACATTGCTTGAGATACTTTTACAAAAGATGGGTTAGGCAATTTAATATACGTTAGAAGTGCACTGTCCTCTGTCCCAGAGGATTGATCTTTCCTGCAACAAACCCAATCAGCAGACATGGCTCTGACAAACACATTCAAGAGACCAGACCAAATTAATAAAATCTTGTTAGGCCATCCAGTAGGATAAGCTCCAGAAGACCTGCTGCCATGAACGAGAAAAGCTTCTGGATATGGCACAGGCAAAGTAAAAAGAAGGAGCAATAAATGAGAACCAACTTCTTACTACAAAGTGTCAGCAAGCTGTAATTTCTGAGAGAATCTCTCAAAAGATTGACTAATCCCTGAGTATAAGACTTAGATATTTTAGGCTTAAAGTCAGTTGGGATGGATTTATATGGATCCTGCTAAAGAACCAGATAGAGAAGAGGAATGAGGATAGATATAGATTATGTTGATAGGCTGATAATACATGAGAAAAGGATGGAATGCTTAGGAAGAAGGAAGTTATAAGGAAAAGTTTGAGGTTGGCACAAAGAGCTTGAAATTGACCAGGATGGAAATTATATTACAATCTTGCCTATCAATGTCACCAGAAAAGTAAGACAGGAGAAGAGGCAACACGATCAATGGTGAGAGACAGATATAGAAATAGGCACCAACTCTGGTTTTATTTTTATTTTAAATCTTGTTTACATTCTTATCTTACTGTTTTATGTAATTATTTTTGGATTATTTAAATGTATTTTACATGTTTATTTTAAGATAGAAATTACCAGGAATTTATGGAGATTACAACATCAAACAAATAAATAAACAATCTTCAAATCGATACCAGTCTTCCTCTTTCTATGTCATTTAAATATTTAGATACTATCAGGATCAGATATAGACATTTTGACTTTCTGTTTATGCACCCATAAATACCTAGCAATGCATAGGGAGCAGAGGTGGTATTCAGCAGGTTCTGACCAGTTCTGGAGAACCGGTAGCAGAAAATTTGAGTAGTTCAGAGAATCAGCAAATGCAATCTCTGACTGGAGATTTTGCAGTATCCTTCCCTGCCACACCCAACAAGCCAAGCCCACAGAACCGGTAGTAAAAAAAAATTGAATCCCACCACTGATAGGGAGTATGTACTGTGGCCCTTAGGGGGAAAAAGCATTAAAGCAGGAGAGCATCATCCAGGAAACTGAGGCACATAACAAACCTGTAGAAAGGAACCTCAGATCAAGAGAGGAACAATTAATGTATTAATGTAAACGGTATAAGGAGCCAAACTCTGTTTTAAGGGGCTTTTGATGGGGGAATTAAAAACCACATGACTTGAGAGGGGCCTTGTCTACATTTTGCTTCTGTGCCAGTTAACACTGCTTCAGAAGGCATGCAAAAGAATTAGCACAGGGCAGAATCTGGGCACCTTTTGTAGGATGTCAATTCTCCCTGCACCACAGCGGCCAAGCACATTGGGCTGAATGCCAACACTTGTAATGAGTTTGTTCCTTTTGTTAAGTACTTAAGTGAAAGAGCAGGTTTCAACACTGTCTGCAGAAGCTGTCAAGAGACTTGCTGAGCAGGTTTCCTCTCCTAAAGATAAAATAACCAAGAGCATTTATATCTAGCAGGCTGGCCTTGAACCAGTAAGACTTTAAAGGCTGTTCCTGTATTCCTCCCTTCCCCCCATCCCCAAGCTTACAGCAGCTGGCCTGGGGTGGAGGGTGCGGGGTGGAGTAGGGAAATAGTGAAACGGGAAAGCTTAACCCTCTGATCCAGTCCAGCAGCTCCGATAAAAATCAGAATTTGACATTTCCTTAAGTCAACACAACATTTGAAAAGATTCTACCGTGTCTCACTTCTGCTGGAACAGTATCTTGATGTTTTCTATCTTTGATAGTAATATTGCCATCTGTTTTTTACATGTGAAACAGTGAAAACTTAAAAGCACAGCAAAACTCTTCTACTGTCATTCTGTCTCTAGTTACTTAACACTTAGATTTCACTCGCACACACCCAGTACATCAAAGGCTGCAAGCATTTCTCTATATTATGCTCCACAAACATCAAATATGTCCTTCTTCCCAAAGTGGTAAAACTATTATGGGAGGCAAAACAGGATAACTCAGTAGCTAGTTGCATTTCACAAAAAAATATCTTAAACAGTAAGATACAAAAAAAAAAAATTCATATGCCTATTTGTATTAGAAATCACAGGTGGCTTTAAAAAAAGGTTAAAGAATTTTGTAGCACCTGGGTTTCTAATGAAAAATGTCCTAAAAAACAGATACTGTGGCAAAAGGTCATGTCAAAAATCATGTCTTCATACAGCATCTGAGACTTTACAAAATGCTGCTTTATTTTTTAATAATAACACAAATACATTAAACGTATATGTTGCCCGGCATTATCATTTTATTAAAGTTTTATGAAAGAACATTAAAAACTAATAATACAAACTAATATAAAGAAAGAAAAAAAGATAAAATCAAGGAGAAAGTTAAAAGTGCAAGAAAGAAAAAATAAAAGCAAAATAGAAAAGAAAGAAAAAAGACACTGTGGCTTCTGATCTTCCCTAAAGCAATTAATTATAAGTAAAATTATAAATTTACTTCCTTCTATAAAGTTACATGTCTCTCTTCTTTCTGTATCTAATCAAAAAAAACATAAATCACAAGTTTTTTTTTTTTAACACATTTGTAAGAGGTTTCCAGTCAGCAATAAATGTGGATATTGTCTTTTTTTCTAATTAAATAAATCAATTTGGCCATCTCAGTGAATTCCATCTTCACCAAGCATTCCTCCATTTTAGGTATTTGTAAATCTTTCCCCCTTTGTGCATACAATAATCTTGCAGCTGTTATCAGATATGAAAACAAAATTCCATGGCTTTTTCCAATTGTTTGACCATCAATCCCAATTGTATCAATTATATATTAATCTGTAAAATCCTCTGAATGTATGCATTTGAATCCAGAATTTTTTAGGGTTTTTTTTTACACATCCACCAACCATGGTATAATGTCCCTTCTTCTTGTTTGCATTTCCAACCTGTATTTGAAATGCCTTTATATGAACTTGGAATTTCTAGAGTGTATATAGGCCAACTCTCAATGACTCTGGGAGGCAATATCAAAGAAATTATAATAAAATCACGAAAGCATTAAAAAAATAAGGATAAAAGATACCAAATGTGATGAAGGATGGGATCTCATTTTCTCACACTGAATGCCTCAGTCAAAGCCAATCTTGTAAACAAATAGCCAGGTGGGGGCCATCTTGAGAGGGGGCTCAATCCAGAAAGATTGGGGTGAGGTTTTTTAACACTTCCATGTTCCAGATTCACATCACATCTCCAGTCCACACAGCACAAATGTAATATTAGTAATGTCCAACAATTTCCTCATAACAGGTCTGTCTTTTATTCATTTTCAGCGCCAGGAAGCTTCTAGACGTTTATGTGACACTTTGGATGGATTTGGTAAACAGACTAAGAAAATATTTAACTTTGATATTTATAGGTTTATTAATCAGGATACCTCACCCTCCTATACAAACACCTTGTCTTAAAATAAGACTTGAAAAGTCCATTCAAATTTTATACTTGAATGTCTTTTATTGTTAGCTCTATTTGGTAGACCAGACCAGGTAATCAATTCTACCCTTAAAGTTAAGCTACTTTTCTTGAAATTAGCTGTAACAAAATTTTGCAGGTCTGGCTGGCTTTACTTCCTTCTCCTTCTTATACTCCAGTGATTCAAGGAGGCATGTAACTTGTTGCTCTGGGCTTTAAAAAAAAAACATTTCAACCTCTTTTGCCTAGGTAATAGTTCTTGCACATTTCTATCAAGATCATCTTTCTTACTTTCTACTTTTTTTTCTCTTCATTTTGTTTTCTTTGTATATATGGATTCTTCTCTCTCCTCCAAATCCAATTTCTTACTTGACTGGAAAAGATTTGTTTTCTCTGGGCTTCTTTCCACGGACAAATATAGGACACCATGCAAACAAACCAAAGCCAAAAGTCTTTTTCCCACTTGTGTTTTGTGTTTATTTCTAAAATATATAATGGTATTAGCTGAACAAACTAGGCAGGCATTTCAATATGGAGTTTCTGATAGTTTCTTAACTGTCTCACCTTTCTTGATTCACGTGGGTCTGTCTAACACTACTTTGATATGCTTATTTCATTTGGCAGCTTCAATATCTTCGCTTCTCACGCCTGCTTTTTAGCCTACAGAGGAGGAAGAAAAAAATAACTCTTTTCTGGGCTCCTTGTAATTCCTGCCCCTTATTCAAGCTTTCCTCATTTCACTCCCATTTTCCTCCTCCAAGAATTGCAGTCTCTCTAATCAGCCAGCTCCTTCTGTAGATCTTCCCTTTTGAACCTTCAATCAATCAGAATAGAGCTGGAAGGGATCTTGGAAATATTCTAGTTTGTCTTGCTTTCTGATGCTTTGGAAAATAAGTAGACCCCCTCTTCTTTGTGGCAGCCCCTCAAATTTTGAAATACTGCTATCATGTCACCCCAGTCCTTCTTTTCTCTAGACTAGCCATACCAGTTCCTGCAACCATTCTTCATAAGTTTTAGTTTCCAGCCCTTTAATCATTTTAGTTGCTCTTCTCTGCATTTCTCCCCCAAAGTCTCAACATCTTTTTTGTAAAGTGGTAACCAAAACTGGATGCAGTATTTCAAGTGTGGTCTTACTCAGGTTTTATAAAGTGGTACTACTTCTACACATGATTTTGATTCGATGCCTCTGTTGATACAACCAAGAATTATATTAGCTTTTTTGGCTGCTGCCTCACACTGCTGGGTCATATTCAAGTGATCATCCATTAGGACTCCAAGGTCTCAGTGTTATTGTTTTTGATCCAGGTTTAATCTGTATTTACTATTTAATCTACATTTAAGAAATGAATACATTAATTTATTGATATATTTAATATCTTAATATATTTAACGTATTTAATCTGTATTTAACCAGATTGCTTCTGTCAGATCTTCAACTGCAGATTCCTCCTCCAAAGTGACTGAATTCACCTAGAATTTCAGTCCATGTAACACAGATACAACACCAGCTACATCCAACAACCTCCCCTATTACCTAGAAGATCTGTCCTTTAATCTGTTTTTATAAAAAGGCAATTGGGCCCATTCCTCGGCATCATAACTAGCCAGGGTTTATATGGTTTGGACAACAGACAAATGCTAGAATTCTCTTCCAGTCAGAGCATCTTATTCTATCACAATATTATACTGTATAATGCTGTTTTGTTTTTGCACTTTTTAAAACTTGTACACCACTTAGAATTGGCCATTTGAATAGTTTTTTTTAAAAAGTTAATTGCCAAGACAAAAACAAGTTTATTTTTATATAAACTTTCCTAATTTAGCAGGGGGCCAAATCTCATCTCTTAACTTTCACCACTGAAATGAATAACAGCTACACAAATTATATTGGTAATGATGGTCTGTCCCTCACCTTTAGGACTTGTGCCTAATCATTTACTTAATAATATACTCTGTGCACAAATGATAAAATTTGGGAGAGCAAGGCTGTTAAAATCTAGAACTACTTGCTGTGCAGCAGAATGAGAATTCACTAGCCCTAGAATTCACAAACCATCTTAATAAGTTTAAAGAGAGGAACACAAAAGAAATAGATTCCCACCATCTGATTGACCCAGCCTGTTATTAAGAATATAAACAGGAGACGGATTTCCATGACGGAAGGAAGGCAGAGAGGCCAAGAGCCTCAGAGGCTTCCTTGAAGGCCAAGAAGTAGTTGTGCCAACTGGCCAACATCATCTTCTTCTCTCCTCTTGACTGCTCACTAAATGTCCCTTTCTCCTGACTGTGAAACATTTCTGAAGGAAAATCTCTGCTGCAAATCTGCTTTAATACTGCAAGAACTGAAACCTATAAATTGAATTGCTTAGGTTCAAGACTAAGGTTCACTTGGTCCTTTGGCTAAGCACTCTGATAATGTACACACTACAGCAGTGGCCCCCAACCTTTGTGGGACAGTTCTGTGGAGAGAGGTATTTTTTTACAGACAGGAAGGGGCATTATTTAGTGTGCTGCCTGCATTCCACAGATGGGGTTTTGCATGGCCTGGTGTCTGGCATGCCGCAGCCTGGTGCTAATGCACATACTGGGGGTTGGAGACCTCTGCACTGTAGTATTGGTAGATACAGGTGCAAATCCCACCTTTCTTCTGAGTGAGTTTGAACTAATCCCTCTCTTCCAGCAAGCTTCAAAATAAAGAGACCCACTCCTCTTCTAGATCTTAAAAGAAGATGGAATTAAACAAAATGTAATCATTCAAAATGATGTTGATGTCCATGTATACAGGATTAAGCATGACCTGATTTTTATAAATGAATTATGCAAACAGCTACAAGACATGGGAAATGCCCACACATTGCTCTAGGCTACAGTGTGTTTTAACCATAGTTTTTCACCACATTACAATTTGTTGAGTTCCTCTTTTTTTAGTACTTTCAGGTTAATCTTGACTCCTGGAAACTGCCTGGCCAAGTCCCTGCAGTTTTCTTGGCAGAGGTTTTTGGAAGTGGCTTGCAGATGCCTACTTCCTGGGGCTGAGAGAGAGCAACTCACAAAGGTCAACCCAGCTAGCTTCAAGCCTAAGGTGAGACTAGAACACATGGCCTTCCGCTTTCTATCCTGGTGCTTTAACCCCTACACCAAACTGTCTCTCTTATATACTGCTAAACCATAAAACCACTTGATAATCCATAGTGGCTGGATTCACAAAATCTGTAAAACCAAAATCAACAACAGAAGCCACCCAGAGTTGCCCAAGCAATAAGATGGGGGAGAATTCGGGGGTGTGATTCAACCCATGTAACAACCGGTTCGGTGAGTGCACGCATCACATATGTGCATGCGCAGAGCATTTGCTACTGACCTTCTCCAGCAATCCCTGTGTGTTAAACAGCTGATGCACGGCAATCTGCTGTGCCCCACAAATCAGCTGAGTTTGAAAAACAGGATATAAAACACAGCCTAGATCCCAAGCAGGCAGATGGGCCCAATAGCTGATTGTCGGAGCAAACTGAACTGGTTCGCTCCCAGCTGATCCTCGGAGCTACCAGTTCACCCGAACCAGATCGAGCCAGTAGAATCCCACCCCTGGGGGATTTAAATTTAATAAATAAACAATAAACAATACACACTGGCCTAATGCCATTTGTACACAAATCAGCTCTTTCTTCGTTGAATCTCTGTCACCTCAATCTCAATTCTATGAAAGTTGAAGCATACCGTCCAGTCTTCTCCTTTACTGCCCATGCCTAATAAAGTTATCTTTGAACATTTTTCCCATGCTGTTTGTTATTTTATCAATCTTTCTTCCCCATCATACTCTTTTCTCCAAAGGTTTAATCTGCCAAAATAAAGCACAAATCTGTGTATGTCAGGAACTGTTAGGATTCAAACCGGAAACTTCTAAATCTGTAACTTCCCTATGCTGCGAGGGTTAGAGCTTAAGGAAGAGTAATGCACTATTAAATCTTGTCAGCTCCCAGCCAGCCCTGAACTCTTCTCCAGTTTGGCCTGTGGATTTTCTGGACAGGCCAGACTCCCTAAAGGGCTTCCAGCATGAATTAGCTTTTGCTGAGCAACAAAATCTTTCCAAGCGGGTTTGCTTCTGGGTGTCCTTTCTTCTTTGTTTGACCTTAGCTCTGACCTCTGCCTTGCTCTTGGGTGCCAGTTTTTGAATTTCCCTCAGTTCCCTTCCTCAATCTGTTCCTTGACTTTGACTTCCTGCCTGCTTTCTGGAACAGTCCCCATAATGCAGCTCCATCTAGCCCTTCCATATGAATCCTGCCTCTCCCATTTTTAGGATCACAAGTATCAGCCTGTCTTCTTTCCTCTCTTTCTGCCTATTTGCGCTCCAACTGGTATCCTTTATATTTCTTTATGGCAACTTCTTCTTTTTTTTTTTTTTTTNATATTTCTTTATGGCAACTTCTTCTTTTTTTTTTTTTTTTCATTTTCCTGCGGCAAGTGGGATGTTTGGTTTTACTTGCACTCCCTCCTCTTCAGTTAAAAGGGGTGAGCTGCACATTGTGCCAAGTATTCATTCCTGCTCTGCAGCCAGGGCGGGGAAGTCATGTCAATACACAACACCTGGTCCAAACCAGGACCATTTGCCCTAAATTTGTTGCCATTTTAACTCTCCCAATAACCTGGTGTCTTCTCAACCAAGTTGCAAAGAAAATCGCAATGACTCATCAGACTTGGCAGAGCTTTGTGCCTTGGATGTCCAAATCCACACAAGCGTGTGCACACACAGACACGCACGCACACACCAACTGATAGAGTCCACCCCACATCTGAAATCCCACAAATGACACACTACAGTTTCAGGCTTTGGAGCCACCCTGTCTCCTACTTCTCTCCCATTGCCTGCCCTGCTCACAGACAGAACAAGGAATTTGGGATTTCAGCCCTAATGCAGAATAGCTGTCCATGCTTGCAGTTTAAGGCTGGGAATTGAGCTGGCTGCAAATCATGTCTCACAGGCCTTGTGCTGTTTAGCCAACAGCAGTTTGGTGTTAAGTTACGCTGGACATGTAGAAGTCTCTGGGGAAACAGTAGCAAAGAAAGAAACATGCACAGCCTTGGAGTAGAACATTAACTCTTTCTATCCATAAAGAAAAGAAAAGAAGGAAGGAAGGAAAAGAAAGAGGAGGGAGGGAGGGAGGGAGGGAGGAAGGAAGGAAGGAAGGAAGGAAGGAAGGAAGGAAGGAAGGAAGGAAGGAAGGAGGGAAGGAAGGAAGGAAGGAAGGGGCTTTGTATATTCCACAATATTTGAACTGGAAGATTAATCTAATTTCAAAACAAGTGATGGGTTTTTATTCTTTACTGCACCTAAGGTGGCAAACTAATATTAGAGTTCATGAGAGATTGTGGGGCAAACAGTTCTGACTTCCAGCATAGGGAAGCAGCTGGAGAAATGGGTTGGGTTAGGCTGCTTTTGAAAGGCACAGTTTTAAACTCTACAGGATGAGGAAATAACATATTTTACATTGTGAAACTTTGCTTTTTAAAATTGCTTTCAGTTCCCCTGTGGGACAACAATCTTTCCTGGAAAAGGAAAATCATCCACAATTCTCTGGCTAATAATTGAGTTTAGTTAGTTATACTCCCTTAACCTATTCTACTCGTAGAGATAACGTTGTGGGAGGTATCCAGGCATTCTGCTTTGAACTCTTAGAGAAGGTGAATGGAAATGAAATAAATAAAATAATAGATAAGCAGAGCAAGGCAGATGCATAGACAGAATAATTAGGATGTTATTAAACTGCAGTAAATGAACATTCAACTGCCAGTTTCACATATATGTGTTAAAGGATAAACCTCAGTAAAAGCAAGAGTTTCTCCCAAGTAATGCATAGGGTTAGGTCGTATTTTTCTCCTTTACCTGAGAAAGGGGTACTACTTAATTTCTCTACTTCTGGCGCACACAATGTTCAAATACAGAACTTCAGGATATTGAGCCAGAGTTATAACTGCACAGCTAAGGTCTAATCAGAAGGTTAGAGACATAAATCAATTCCCAAATTCCAACTGATTAGAAAGGCTCATCAAAGGAGTAAACCTTCTCCTTCCTCCTTGATGACTTTTTTTCGAGCAACATTAAACCAGGGACATATTTTGAAACTCTCCTTCTACTACTAATAAAGTGTTTGACATGCTACAACAAGGGTGACAAAGGGTTGTGTTTGACCTCGGGGGTGGCAGGGGAGAGGGAGGCCAGGGTGGGCATGCCTGGCTCAACTTCATCATATTGGAGGCACCTGTGGTGGCCCTGCTTCTGAAAACTGAGCCCTGTTTTCACTGGCAGAGTGTTGCAGAGTCATCGCAGCCTCACTGGCAGAGGCACTGTAGGCCGCTCCTTTGCTGTTTCCAGGGGGGTCTCGCGGGCCAAATCTAAGCACCCCGCAGGCCGGATCTGGCCCCGGGCCTTGAGTTTGACTCCCCTGCGTGAGAGTGTCAGGGTTTTTTCCTATAAAGGTCTGCAGCTCTCGGGATCAGTTCTGCCATTAGTCAAGAGTCAGGAAACAAAGCTGGCTAAGGGTGGCACTAGGGATTTAAGAGGTGGCCTCTCCTTTAGTGTACTGCTGAAATACCAAACAGGGGAAGTGGGGGGAGAGGGAGGATAGTGCCATGCCATGTGGTCAAGGCCTAAAGGTGTTAAGAAGAATGCTCGACAGACAATCACATTTAAATTCATATCCAGATCATCCCTATGCCCAGTATAAGGACACAGTTAAAAAAAATTACCTTATTTATTCATTTAAATAACTCACCCATCTCACAACAGCTCTGGGAAGCTTACAATATGATCAAAAGTTAAAAAGTGCTTTAAAACTCCATTAAAATGAGGATAAAAAGATTAAAAGTTAAATTCTGTGGCTGATGGGATCTAAAATAAACCCTTTCTACTAGAATGAGGTTAGTTCCGTAGGAGTAAGGAGATTCCTCAGGCACTCTGGAGCCATGCCATAAAGGGCTTTAAAGATGATGAGCATAAGTCCTTGACTTATGATCACAATTAAGCCCAAAATTTTTGTTGCTAAACAAGACAGTTGTTAAGTTGGCTTCCCCACTGACTTTGCTTATCAGAAGGTTGAAAAAAGTGATCAGAAGACCCCAGGACACTGCAATCATTACAAATACATGCTAGATGCAAAGGGTCCAAATTTTGATCTCGTGATGGTGGGGATCCTGTAACATAGTCATAAAGTGAAAAAGTCATAAGTCACTTTTTTCAGTGTGGCTGTAACTTTGAACAGTTGCTAAACAAATGGTTGTAAGCAGGGGTGGGCTTCAAAATTTTTTGCAACTGGTTCTTTGCCAGTTGCTGGGTGGACATGGCCATGGTGGACGTGACCTAGTCTGCCTCCTGCACCACAGTGGGGGGGGGGTCCCTCCTCCCCAGGCTCCGGAGGCTGGAAACAGGTCAGTTTCCGGCCTTCTGGAGCTTCCAGGAGGCCTGTTTTTACCCTCCCCGACATGGGCCCTGCACTTACCTGGGATCCAAAATGGGCTGTGTGGGGACTCCTGGGAGGAGCAGGGTGGGGTGGGCAGGGCCAGCCGGGATCGGATTTACCAGTTCACCGAACTGGCCATAAAATTAACAACCAGTTCACTCGAACTGGGGAGAGCTGGTAGCAGCCCACCCCTGGTTGTAAGTTGTGGATTATCTGTATCATGAATGGGACCCAAAAGCAAACTTGATAACAGTGAAGTTCATGTAACAGTGGTATCACATGTGCCACCCAAGGGCCTCTAGAACTGTCCATCGTCCTTCCTTTGTACAAGTTGTAGCTTCCAAATACTTTTCAAGGGTAGTCCCATGTAGAGTACACTGCAGAAATCCAACTGGGAGAGGACCAGGGCATGAGTGACTGTGCACAGACCTCACAATCCAGAAAAGCATGCAACTGGTTCACAACATGAACTTGTGCAAAGGCTCCCCTAGTCACAGCTGCCACCTGCTTTTCAATAACATATTAAAAGAACCTGTTGGGTACTTTTATTTTTTGCTATTGTTTTTTATTGATTGCTTTTACTGTTCTTCCATTGCATTTTATCTTGTAATCCTTTACGTTTCTCCACTATACTGAAAAAGAATGCAATACAATATTGTTTGCGGATAGGACAGAAACAAAAGCAGGAGTGTTGCATCGAAGTATCTCTAAGCCGTGAATTATTTATTCTTATTGAAAAACCTGTCCAATCAAAGCAGACCACTGTTCAAGTTAGCAGTATAATTTATATGCCGTATTCATTCAGTGGGTACTGCAGCATTTATTTCCAGAGGTTCAGAAGGCTTCAGTCTTGGTCAATGCTATAAACATAGCATTGTAAAACCTGAGCTGTAAAGTTAAGCGTTTCATATAGCAACAAGGATACAGAAAAGTTAATCTAAAATAGTTCAGATCTATTTACTTACATAGGTCACCTATTTCGTGGCTCTGGTTTAGTTTTCTTTCTTTTGAATTAAATTGATTTTTTTTCCCTTGCAAGCTTTAACAGGAGATGCCTTCATTTTTAGATCATACCAATGACTAGCCTGGAGATGTGAGTGTGCTTTCAAATGTGTTTGCCTTTAATTTCCATTAAAAATATGAACACACACACACACACACAAACACACACACACACACCTTGTTTATGTAGAAGTTTTGCTTCAAGCAACAATGGTGGAGGAAAGCTCCTAAAGATCATACTTTCTTATTTTCCAAAAGTTGGCAAGCATATAAACTGAACACCCAGTTCAGATCTGGAAGGGAAGGATATATATCTCTGTGGAGCATTGCCTTAAAGGCATAAGGCTATTCGCGGATGAAAAGCTATTGTTTCAGCAGGAAAGTGAATTTCCCCTTTCACTGCTGGCCTGCACTGCTGGCTAAAGGCAAGGAGGGAAAACAATGCTTTCTCACGCTCCTGTGGAAAGTGAAATGTCATACAAGTCCAACGCAACCAACATTTATTTTAGAAGCCAATAAAAGAAATCACTTTGGGGAAGTATCACCCAAACCCTCTGGGTCACCAATTATTATTGGTGATCTTTCAGAAAATTTTTCTCCACAGATCTCTTAAATTGCTCTCTGCTCATCCTTGAGCTAAAAGAGCTAGAGCAGCCTAAAATCTATTCTCTCCGCTGCCCATCTTTATCTTTCTCCTAAGGTTCTGACTTATTGCCAGATAACAGTGTCTTGGATGTGCCAGAGCACGTTGAGTGCAGCTGTTGGTTAAAATGTGGTTTTAATTCCCTCCCCTTTTCCTAATATCACTATCACCAGCCAGAAGGAAACATCACAACAGTGCTGTGATTAGTGGATGGTTTGGCAAATGGGTAGATCCCTCAGTTTTGCCGGCTATCATACTCTGATAGAGCTACATGCATTGGATAGTTGACATTTGTAGTATCAGGGCTGTTTGTAAAGCAAAAATGGTTTTGATGTTTAATACACAGCTTCTTCAGCCTATCAGCTGCTGGGTGGGTTTGTTTTAACATGAATTCAGTGGATTTTCAAAAGACCACTTAACCAATACTCCTTCCTCACTAGTTGACCTCCTTTACCACACAAATCAAGTACTAACTAGGTTTGTAGGTCATGGGTAAATTGCATGATAAAACAGGAGAAACTGCTTTTCCTTGTTATAGCTGACCAATCAGCTGTTTTGTTCCCAAAGGAAGCCATCCAAAAGCCTGTGTATGTGTGTGAAGATGCTATCCGGTGAAGCAGTCTTGTCAATGCAACCCTTCCACACTATATATTAGCTGCCCAGTTCTTCTGAGGAGCTTTAAGTAAGAAGCACCTGGTAGCTTTCCCCTGTTCTATCTCCCTCCAGAAGAAAAAGGATCTAAAGGACAGCAGCCTGGGTTCGAGGGGAGGAAGGATATGAAATACCAGCCTCAGTGACAAATAAGTGATGGGCCATCCTGCCTTCTATGGGCCATCCCGAGAAGACAAGCAGGAAGCATGACACATTGCCCTCACCCTTAAACTGCCACTGGCTGCTGCTGACTTCAACTTCAACCACAACAATACAAGAGCACACAACAGTTACAAACTCAATGTAAATTGCAGAAAGTACAACTTCAGCAACAGAATGGTCAGTGCCTGGAATGCACGACCTGACTCTGTTGTTACATCCTCTAACCCCTACTCCTTTAACCTCAAATTATCCACTACTGACCTCACCCCATTCCTAAGAGGTGTGTAAGGGGCGTGCATAAGTGCACCATCATCCCTGTTGTCCCTGCCTATTGTCCCTGTCCTATAATCCCCATTTATTTGTACCTATTTCCTGTATTCTGACTCATGTTTATACTTACACCTATTATCTTGTAAGCAATTGACAAATCAAATATAAAAATCAAATAAAAAAATAAAACAGTTTGTTAGTTCTAGTACAGCTAACTACAAAGAGGCTATCTCAAGCTTGAGCTAAGGCATTGTGGCAGAAAAAAGATGTTGCCAGAAGATGCTTGTATGATGCTAAGAAACAAAGAGAGAAAGGTCCTTAGGGAGATTAAATGGAGGAGTCTGAAACTCTGCCAAAGCACTACTCAGTTCCTTATACAGAGATAATTCAGACTGCTAATCTTCAAGTGTTTTAGTTTTCAACTCCTTAGCCTTTGCATGACCGAGTCCACAGCAGTACATACTTATCCTGATCTTGCTTCCTATTACTATATAGAATAATTGCATCCCAATGGCTTTGGGTTGGTTGCGGGGAGGGGAGAAGGGAAGAGAGCAAAGAGATTCTGAGAAGAGGCCATTTGGATTTAAATTCTAGCAGATCTCCCTCCAAAAACCAGTTGTTACACAGTGCAGCAGGATTCAAGATGTGTGAGCCAACTCAGTAAAAGTCATAGTTAGAAACCAAAGGGATAAGTAGCCTTTTATTCAGGTGGCCAAAAAACTGCCTCTAGTAGAGAAGTCTACAGTCTCTTCCTGCCCACTCTGGACCCTCTACTTCCAGAGCTCATGGGGAAGAAGCCCTAATTGCAACAGCACAACAAAACCCAACACAAACTTTAATCCATCTTACAGTTTTGTAGTTTATAAACATTATAAAGAGATTATACATGATCACCAATAGAAAGGGCAAATGCTTGCTAAACGACAGGAAGACATAATCAATCTTGATCCTCTGTCAAGGCTCAGGCACATTCCAATTGTCAGCTGTCTTGCAGTTGCAAATAAAGGGTTCACCTATTCCTGAGTCCTGGGGCATACAGTGAAGCCAAAGCCATCTCAGTAGCTAAACAGGAAAAAAGTCTTCTGAAAGGGCATGGTTGTGGGACACATGGAAACTGCACAGAGGCTACCCAACCAATTAAGAGAAGATTCATGTGAACCCCCATTATAGGAGATGTCCATCAAAGTTCAGATGGCCCTTTTTTTTTTTTCAGAAAATTATTCTTCTGGCTATTCTGAAGAATCACACGTTCCCTACTAAAATTAATGTTGATCTGTACAACGAGTTTAATGTTACATTCTTTGCATTGCCATGGACCAAAATATTCTACAGGGGCTCCCAGCTTCTTTCGTAGTCAAGTATGCCTATAACTCAGGAAGAAGCATAGTACAGATGGTCCTCATTTAACAACTACTCATTCAGCAACCATTTCAAACTTGTGGCTATGTTGAATGAGTGGTAGTTACATTGGGTCTTCAAAGTTCTGACTCTGGCAGCACTTCCACAATCGCATGATTGTGATGCAAGCACTCTGCAGCCAGCTCAGAATTCTGATTGTTGCAGCTCCAGTCACCCGATCATAATTTGCCTTTCACAAGCAAAGTCAGTGGGGAAACCAGCAGAAAGCTGCAATCATGTGAGGACCTCATGTAACAACCCCCCCATCCTTGCTCAGTGTTGGTAACTGGGAAATGCAGAAACCGCTGTTACTAAGTAACATGGGCTTGCTTAGTGACAATGTTCCCAATCTTAATTGCCACCATAACCCAAGTACTACCTGTATGCAACAACTTCATAGAGATTTCTAAAATTATTACCAAAATGCCCTCCATCACAAGAAAGGTGAGGTTTATGTACAACTAGATAGCAGAGCCAAGCATTTTTTTCTTGCTCTAGTCATTGCAAAATATTCCCACCTGTAGCTCAATCCTATGCATGCTTACACAAAAGTAAATCTATTACATGTGTTTCTGTTGCAATCTTTGATTTGTTATTGTAATCCACCCTTCCTTAAGACAAGCCCACATCCATTTAGTTCCTGCCTTTTTCATTCACATTAACAACTTCATGGATTCAGGCTGAAAAGGAGTAACTGTTTCCAAACACACAGGAATTTTAACTTAATACTCTTTAGTCTAGCCTAGAGAAGGAAGACACTCATTTTTATCAGAAACAAATCTTGGAAATTTGCAACATTGTGCTTTCCTTATATGAGTGAATGACATCTACTCATATAAGGGGAAAAGTTCACTCATGGGAAGTTCAAGTTATTGTCTGTTTACAGATACAGATAATCAGAGTTGGAAGGGCCTTGTAGGTCATCTAGTCCAACCCCCTGCCCAAGTGGGAGACCCTATACCATTTCTGACAAATGGCAGTCCAATCTCTTCTTGAAAGTCTCAACTGAAACTTTCCAGTGACCAATTCCAATGAAACTCACATTCCTGTCACTGTATTTTGAAGGCGGCTTAATATAGAGAAAAATAAAACTCCTGAGAAAATTGAGATACTTATTTACCCATTGGGAAGAGAAAGGAGGCAGGAAAAAATGTGGATAGCTCTGATATTTGAATCATAACAACAATTTGGGAGAGAAGTTGAAAGTCAGTGAGATTCCTTATGCAATGTGTTTTGCAAAAAGAGTACTTATTTACACACACAGCCTATTTTAAGTATCCAAAGCACTTCATGTCCAGCCACCTTACCTTTGTGTAAACTTTGATCTGAAAAAGACTCCCTTTCTGGAGACAACCCATCTTCCAATTTTGTCTGCATAAGAAACCAAATAGATTAATGAGTCAAGGTATAGATTCCCAAATAAGAGGACATTGACAAGTAACAGCTGGCTAAACAAGAGGCTTAAAAAGGCCATATATGCAAAACATTTTTTTTAAAGAAATAAATAAATCCCAAGAGGTTTGTTGGGTAGCTTTGCAAGAAACAGTCAAAACAGCCTTCTTGTGATTACTTTTGGACTGCTGCACGAGCGAAAAATTCTTAAGTTCTAATCACAGTTCACCCTTTTTTGACAGCAGTATCAAGAAAACTTGGAAACCAACTCCTTTGCTGCTAACACTTGTCAGAATGTAAAAGGAGATAAAAATGATAATATTTAGAAGTTTAGACAATGAGGAAGTGGTCAACTGCTGGTTAAGAGAACACCATCCTAGAACAATTATTCAGTAAAAAATAGTAGGACAGAATTCTAATTTGGAAGCATTTTTGAGCCCAGGATAGATCAGCTTAGAATTCTTCTGGGCAACATCTTTCGGGACAACCCAACAACAATTCCCATTCATGCTGCATACTCATACATCTATTCTTTTACCACTGTGCTACCTGTATTAGGTGATGTTTAAGTGGGACTATCATGTCAGAAGATTAAAATTGGGAAATTCATTATCCTTATAAAACTGAAATGAATATTTTGCTGTTTTATTCCAGAGTCACATGGTGATAAGCTAGTTGGCTAGTGGCGCATATCATATGATATCTTTTAAAAAGTCCTTCTTCCTGTGCTCTGATGTAGGAGGATGGTTATATTGTTGAGTTGCTATTGCCATCTAGAGGTTACTAATAGTTCCAACATGCTTTTCTGAAGACTAGAGTGATTTTTAGAAGAGTCTACATTGGTTATTACTTGGCCAATGAGAGGGGCAGCCTGGAAACTGAACACAGCCACTTTACCTTGGAGAGCTTACTAGTCTTAGCAACACCCAGGGCACCTCTGAGATCTTCTTGGCTCATGTATTTCACTGGATATACCGAAACATGTAGAGCAAGAAATATTTCTCTTCATTTAACATGTTACAAATACAGGACTGCACAGATTGCAGGTTTGTAGTAAAGAATAACAGGCAATGCTCTCCATAAAGCCTGAATTTACTATTAAGAATACAGAATAATAGAGTTGGAAGGGTCCTTGAGGGTCTTAAAGTGCAACCCGCTCCTCAAGCAGGAAACCCTATGCCATTTCAGAGAATTGGTTGTCCAATCTCTTCTTAAAAGCCTCAAATGATGGAGCACTCGCAACTTCTGAAGGCAAGAAATATCAGGACTTTGATCCAAGGAACAACTGAACAGTTTCACTATATATGGCCATATGCTACAAAGGGAAGATCAGCTTACAAAATTAATGAGGAATCTATGTACACTGTAACTTTCAAATATCTACAGTATATGTGTGATTGGTGATTTTCTTGAGAGACCTAGAAATAAAATTTCTATCAAAAAATCTTCTCCAAATGTTTTTATCTTTTGGATTTACAAAAATGGTCACTTAAAAAAAGAGCCTTTTTGATGGTCTATCCTTTCCCCAAAGATATTTTCTAGCGATACATATATATATATTAAGCAGAACTAAATATATATGTATCTGAAATACCGTATATATCTGCTGAACTGGTTCATACAACTCTTGTTACTGAGATTTTATTCTGCAAAGAATTTTTGTTATGATTTTATTCATTCCACTTATAGATATATAAGAAATGCATTAGGAAATGTATTCTGTAACTTTGAGGCTGCAACCAGCAAGATCCTGTTTCTTTGTACAACTGATACAGCTTTATTGCAACACACAGGAAACAGCTCCCAAACTGTAAAATAAATATAACAATTAAAGGCTCTAATCAAAAAGCAAGAACAACTGTCATCATTTTACAAATGTAAATACTCCAGCTCACACTGGTTAGAAGTAATTGGTTGATTTGTTCAATCAAGTTTTAATACCAGTCTTAGAAACACTCACCAGTTCAATTAGCTCAGACATATTTAAGTCCTTCTTCCTGGCTCTGATAGACAAACGATGCTTTTTCCTGAATAAAAACACAAAGGTTTGATTATGAAGGGATTGCATTCATTAATAACACAGAAAATATATTTCAGACCTTAGCATAAGAAGCTGTAATATACAAGTCAGAGCATTGTTCCAATTTGTTTCTTGAGCGAACAGTGAATCTTTGATTTACTTACTTAAATTTAAACTTACAATTTGAAGCAGGATATTACAGTTCAACAAATGTTTAACAATAAATCGGCAAAATATTGGAAATGTCATCAGATACCTGGATCATATTACCATATGTGGTGGACATGTGCAGAAGCTAAAAAATATTGGACACTAAAATACACACATGGTTGAAAATGGTAAAACAGCATATAGACTTAAAAACCAGAGATATTTTTATGTGATTTTATTTGAAGATTATAGTAAAGAAATAACATATGTGATTATTAATGCTTTAACTGCAGCTAGAATTGTATTTGCTCAAAATTGGAAAATGAGAAAATTCCGAGGAGGAGGAGGTGATTAAGAAAATAATGGAATGTGCAGAAATGAGTAGACTAACATTAGCAATTAGAGAATTAGCAATAGAACAAGAAGAAAAGGAGTATTATAAGATTTGGGATTTCATGTAAATGGCTAGATAGAAGAGTAAGAAATTGAAATATATTATAATAGTAATTATATATTATAATTATTTTGAATAAGTTATATATGAGTATATTAGAATATAATTTCGTAAAATTGAGATTTGCTTTTAAAAATAGTTCTGGAAATAAAATTTAATTTTTAATGATTGTACGATAATGAGATAATATATGAAATGTTGATTAAGATCTAATACGAATGTAAAGTTAAGAGGAAGGATTTCAGATATTATGCACATGAATACTATACCAAACCAACACATTGGAAAACTGAAAGATGGTTTATTTGTGTTTTATATGTTACTAAAAAATAAAAAAAAAATCCCCCCCCCCAAATGATTCGGGAACTGAACTACAAACTTTCTCCATGCAAAGAGTCCCCCTACTGCTACATTTTTGTCTTACTCAGAATATCCAGCAACTGAGTAAGGGGCTACATACTGTACAAACTTAGTCAATTGCATGATGCACAAAAAGAGTTCTGGAAAGTATGCTAACAATGCTTAGCAAAATCAAGTGGCAGATACTTCATCTCAGTGGCAATCCACTAAGGCAAGGATGTCAAACTCATCTCGTCACGGCGGTGTCACGTGATGTATCGAGGCTTTCCCCCCCTTCAGTTAACTGGGCATGAGCGTGGCCAGCACGTGACACATCCGGTCCATGGGCCAGGAGTTTGACAGCCCTGGACTAAGTTATCTTCACTGTATATACATGAATGTTCAGGTTACTCTTGAGGCGGTCATGATAAGACTTATAAAAGTTACATTGTCTGGAGCAGAACTTACAATCTAGTGGTTTCTACATGTGCAGATTCCACAATTGCTACTCAGCCTGGCCCATTAACCCAACACATCCAAAGGGAACAAAAGTCACTGCTAAGATCTATTTTATCATAGATAAAATCTATGGACAACATCTTTTAACAATATCTTATACCACCATCCATTTTGTCCTTAAGGTCACATGATATTACCAATGTAGAATGTGGCTCAAAGAAGTGTGCTTCTTAATGGGCTAAACCCAGGGGTGGGATTCAACCAGTGTAACTACCAGTTTGGTGAGAGTGCGATTTGCACGCCCATGTACAACTTTTTTTAAAAAAAAAATCAGCTGTGCTGCCCAGACAGCTGACAAGCGCTGTGCATGGATGTGCAGCATTTGAAAATCCTGTTCTTTTCTGCTTTTTCAACCTCAGCTGTGCTGCGCAAAGCAGCTGAGGTTGAAAAAGCAGGAAATAAAGGACAGCCAAGAGCCCGGGCGGGCAGGTGGCCCAAACAGGCAAGCAAAAGGTCGTAAAAGTGAACCAGTTTGCTGCTCTTCAGAACTGGGCCGAACCAGTAGCATCCCACCCCTGGCTAAACCCCACTTTTTTATGGGATACACATAAGAATGCCCAAACTCTGTATCATAATTTTATTGGGGAAGGTGATACAGTTCCTATCTCCACATCAGCTGATTGAAGAAGATTCTAATTACGGGACTATCAGAAAACATGGTCCAAAATGCAGTGTCTTGAGGATAGAGCCATCCAGTAGTGGTTCCATATTTGTTTTGGGTAACAATTAAGGACATTTTTTTAAATTCAGACCATTATTGAAATAATAATGCAACAAAATATTTTTAATGCAACATTTGTCACATTATATAAAATTGCCAATTGACATGTGTATTTGCTTTTTGCTTTTTCTGGATGTTTCAATTGATTTGCTATTACGCAAATCTTATTGCTTGGAATTCAATTGCTGGGTTCTTTTTAGAGAAATGATACAATATTATTAATAAGGTATACAAATAATTGTTACAAGACAGTGTCCTCTACTTTATAATTTGGGGTGAGCAGAAGATACGGAACTAATTATCTGACTGAGTCAAAATTTGTTTCACTCATGATATGAATATCTAATGGGTCAAATGAGTGATTATGGATGTCTGGTAGAAATTTTTTTAAAAAGCAAGTTAAGAAGCAAATAATCTACTCATTATCTCAGTAATGTACATCCTGCCTCCCAACTTCAGCAACAGAGTGGTCAGTGTCTAGAATACTCTACCTGACTCTGGTTTCTTCCCCAAACCCCAAAAACTTTAATCTTAGACTGTCTACTATTGACCTCACCCCTTTCCTAAGGGGTCTGTAGGGGGCGTGCATAAGCGCACCAACGTGCCTACCGTCCCTGTCCTATTGTTTTTTTTAAGTTTTTTTTATTTTTCGTATATGTATCCATATATTAATAACTATGTTTTTACTTACACCTATTATCTTGTAAGCAATTGACAAAAATAAAATAAAATAAATAAATAAATAGTCTCTTTCTCCCTTCTCCACCCATGACATCCCAATATAGATCAGGCAGACAGACAGTTGCATACTTTTTAAAGGGAAAACAGAGAAGCAGCAGAAGGATCATGAGTATAATGAGAGCAACAGATCCTAAACTTCCAATGAATTGGGAAGATGGGAGTTTGAAGAATGGTGTGAGCTCCATGTTCTCTGTCAGATGAGCATCCATAAATCCACAGAGGGAAGTGAAACTGAAAGAAATAAATAAAACAATAAATATGCAAAAGGATTTGTATGGGAGTATGTGTATGATTTTACAATAACAAATAAAATGCATAGAAATCCACTAGAAGGACCTGTGTACTGCACGAGTCAAAAAGAGGGCTGTGAAAATATTTACAGATCCCTCACATCCCAGACATAAACTGTTTCAACTCCTACCCTTGGCCAATAAAAAGAATTCTATGATATCTGCACACAGAAAGTTATGATTCAGCTCCTGGCACCTGCACGAAAAAGGACCTCATAACAGCCATTGCTACAGACAAGCCCAAGAGATTTCTGCCGATCAGGGTAGATACTCTTGGGCTCAACAGAGGGAAAAAAATTGAGATAGATGTACAGGTAGACCAGGGATGGGATTCAACCAGCATTACTACTGGCTCAGTGTTTACATTTTTTAAAAAAATTTTTTATTGATTTTTAAAAACAAACATCGACAAACACAACACAGAACAATGAAAACATAAAACCTCTTTTCTGAAAGCAGCCTGCTCCCGGGTTACATCTCTTTGTTACAGACACCAATTCAAATTCATGCTCATTTTTATATACCATTCCATCTTTATTGCCATTCTACATTTCTATATGGCTTCTCCCCTCTTTTAACTTTCTTAATTTTATTTTTGTTTCATCTCAAACCAGATCATTATATTTATATTCTTCGTCTGTCCTATTTCAGCTATCTATTATCTTTCTCCTTAAAACAAAATCTCCGTAGTCACTAATTGGAGTATGATGCCTTTATATCTTTCCCCTAAAATTATAACACTTAATATAGAACGTAACTTCAATTCGGATTCTGTGTAGTACATTAAAGCTAGACGCTACATTTTAAAAAGAAAAAGAAAAGTATAAATATATAATATAATTAAACAACGATCCATACCAATTCAATTCTATCATTAATGTTAATATTCATTAAGTTTTAAACATTTAACATATTACTTTTCAAATAGGTATCATGCTTCTATGGGAACACTTTCTTCCTCCTGCATATTCTTTTCCGGATGAGGGCTTCTTTGAGGTAGCCAATTTTTTCTGACCGCCGCTCTACCGCCTTCGGGAAAGGGAGTTTAGCCAGCTGGGGAGGAAAGATGTGGCTTTCCTCGACTCCTGATGGAGTCTCCCCCGTCTTCACCAACCTCTGCGGGGTGGCTTAGCCCCGAAGCTCAAGGTGCTCCAGCGGCGTGCCCAGGCAGAAACTGCGCACAATCGCAGATTCCTGCCTGCCACCGAAGCCCTGCAAACCGGAAGTCCCCAGTAATTACATTTTGTGCTAGTTGCACATGTGTGTAATACACCATAAGCTTTGCTGCCCAGACAGCTGATAAGTGCTGTGCGCAGATGCTCAGCATTTCAAAAATAACTTTTTTACTGCTTTTATAACCTCAGCTGTGCCATGCAAGCAAAACCGGTTCTGTGTCTGCTGCTCTTCAGAGCTACCGGTTCTATAGAGCCAGGCAGAACCAGGAGCATCCCACCCCTGAGATAGACTTTGACTTATGACCACAATGGAGCCCAACATTTCTATTGCTAAGTGAGACATTTATTAAGCAAATCTTGCCCCATTTCACAAGCTTTCTTGCCACAGTTGTTAAGGGAATAAATGCGGCTGTTAAGCGAATAGCACGGATGTTAAGTAAAGCTGGCTTCCCAAATGACTTGGCTTGTCAGAAGGTCGCAAAAGATGATCACATGACCTCGGGACACTGCAACAGTCATGAATCAGTTGCCAAGCATTTGAATTTTGATCATGTGACCCTGGGGATGTTGCAGCATTTGTAAGTGTGAAAAACAGTCATAGCTCATTTTTACAGTGTTGCTGTAGCTTTGAATGGTCACTAAATGAACTGTTGTAAGTCGAGGACTACTTGTAAAGCATCTTTCTCCAATTCAGTTGTGATATCAGAAGTTCTGATGGGCTCCATTCGTCCTTTTACCCATTGATAATTTATTTTCTCTGTATCCCCTATTCATTTATTTTCTATCCTAGGTTTAAAAGCAGTATTCATTCTTTTCTATGATATTGGGCCATGGTGGTGCAGTGGTTAAAGTGCAGTACTGCAGGCTACTTCTGCTGACTGCTGGCTGACTGCAGTTTGGCAGATCAAATCTCACCAGGCTCAAGGCTGACTCAGCTTTTCCTCTTCTGAGGTGGGTAAAATGAGGACCAGTGGTGGTATTCAGGGGGTTTGCCCCAATTCGGGCGAACCAGTAGCAATGATTTGGCATGGGTCACCAAACCAATAGTGACTTCTGGCTGCCCACACCCAGTCGCCACTCACTCGCTTGCCCCACTCACTCAATGCTCGCTCACTCCACCCGCTCGATGCTCACCGCGCCCAGTCATTCCTCACCTCCTATGCAGCACACTGGGTCCTCGTGGCTTGCCCTTCTAACCTGCCTTGTGTCTTCCCACATGGTGCCTAAGCCCCAATTGAGCAGCCCTGATCTGCCTGCTCACAGAAAAGCCTGCAATTTGCACTAGCTCCCCCTAAGGCCCTCCCCCACGACCCTGGAGCTTGCCAAGCCCTGCCCCCCCAGTCCCCGGGCTCAGCTGGCTGGCTTCCCTGCTGGTACTGGTTGCAGCCTAACTAGCTCCCCCCCCTACCATCTCCAGGCTGACCTGGGTGGCTAAGACACCACACAGCACTCTCCCAGATCTCCCTACCACATGGCGGCCACAGTGCAGCTCTTGGGGAGGGCAGGTAAATGTTCTGGGGCTGCTTCCCAGAGCAGTGCTGCCACCACTGCTGCTTGCTTTCTTCTGTTTGTCCCCAAGGAGAAGAAAGGAAGCACCACATGTGCAGCCCTGGGACATCTGCCCCCCCCCCCCCCCCCCCCCCCCCCCCCCCCCGGGCGGGNGTGCCACTGTCGCCGCCGCTCACTTTCTTCCTTCTCCTGCCACCCGCTGCTCTGGAGCTTGTCCCAAACCAGGTGTGCGTGTGTGTGTGTGTGTGTGAGAGAGAGAGAGAGAGAGACAGAGAGAGAAGAATAAATAAATAAATAAATAAATAAAATGAAAGAAAGAGGGCGAGAAAGAAAGAAAGCATGAAAGGAAGAGGAAGGGAGAGAAAGAAAGACAAAGAAAGAAAGAGGAAGAAAAAGAAATAGGAAGGGAGAGAGAGTGTATGTGTGAGAGAGAGACAAGAAAGAAAGAAGGAAAGAAAGAAAGAGAAAGGGAGAGAGAGAGAAAAAACCCTCTGTGCTATTATTTTTAATTGTTCCATTATTTATCACATATTAATATTTTACACTTTCCTTGCACCTAGAATGACAGTCTTTCTTTTGCCCAGGGCTATCACATATTTTTCAGGGATTTACATGCATTCAGTGTCCATAGTCCAGAGCATAAATACATGTGTGTTTAACAGAGTTGAAAGAGCCTTTGGAGGTCTTCTAGTCCAACCCTCTACTCAGGCAGGAAAATTGGGGATGCCAAACTCTGAGCAGAGGTCCTGGGAAAGGTGTCAGAATAACAGAATAACACTTAGAAGGGACCTTGGGGGGAACCATATACCATTTCAGAGGAATGGCTGTCCAGTCTTTTCTTAAAAACTTCCAATGATTGAGCATCCAGAACTTCTGGAGACAGGCAGTTCCACTGGTTAATTGTTCTCACCGTCTGGAAGTTTCTCCTTAGTTTTAGGTTGCTTCTCTCTGTGCAGTTTCCATCTATTGCTTGTTTGCCTTCTGGTGCTGTGGAAAATACATTACCCCCCCTTCTTTTTGGAAGCCCCTAAAAAGCCTGTTGCCATTTCCTCCTTTCAGTGGTCCATGAAAATACATAGTACATAATATGTAGGTAATAAAGTCAAAAAAAGGTGAACATTTTTACAGAACTATAGATACGTTGAGGCTAGGTGTGACAAGGAATGGCTGGGAGGAGAGGGGCCAGATGAGGCATCCCTTGACATGAATGACATTGAGTTGGCTACACCCCCCAGTCCCATGATCATCAAGCCATGCCCACAGAACCGGTAGTAAACAATTTTGAATCCCACCACTGATGAGGACCCAAATTTATTTTTCTATGTTGACTCTGTAAACTGCTTAGAGACGGCTGTAAAGCACTGTAAAGCAGTATATAAGTCTAACTACTATGACTATTATTCTAGCTGTGATTTGAATGAATGCTGGTTGCTACTGTTATTTAACATAGTCAGGAATTAGTGACAGGAGCCTACAATTCCATACCTGAGATCAGGATGAAAAAGGCCCAGGAGACAATGCGTGGAGATGATCTTTGAGTCCCATCACTGGTCTGTTAAAAATAGTGGCATAGTCTCCCAAGAAAAGATTAAACACTCCATTAGCTAGCTGTCTGTTCATTTTAATTTAAAAATGAGAGACAATTAAGAAAATTAGCACTGGAGGTATAATAGAAACAAGGTGGCACAGATGTAACATATTAGGGCAAGCAGCATTCCTGGGGGACTGGCATTGCTTTAAAAAGCTCTTTAAAAAAAGGAAGGAGGGAAGGCACTGTTTGTCCAAATTTTCCATGGCAGAATGCAGTACAATACTGAGACCACCAAGAAGAAGCTGCTGGAGTCACCCTAATGGCATGTGTTGTAAATGACAAACAGGATAATCCAGTTTGGGTGAGCCAGAGGGAGCAATGCAGGAATCCCAGCAGGACAGACTTGATTTAATTGTCCCTCCCAGTTATGGCTTGAGCAAGCTGAGAAGAAAGGAAAGTGCAAGGAAGTGAAGGAACTTTTTATTGGCATCCGGTGTAAATTAATCAGTCAGTTAGATTTATAGATGGCTATAGCTCAGTGGAAAAACAAATACTTTACAAGAGAATGGCTCATATTCTACTCTGTTTATCTCTAAGTAAAGTTAGAAAGCTACTAATAATCAGTGTTGAAAATCTGAAATCAAATGATCCAGTAGAATGACTTGATCCAATGCAGCTTTCTATGCCATGGCACCTTTTAGAAAAGTAGGTATCCTCTGTGTAATTAATAGAAGAATTAACACTAAAAAAAGATCCCTTCTGTTGCAGAAAACAATTTTGTTTTATTCCCTGACATACTTGCACCCAAGAGTGACAGCAGTTGTTGGCTAATCTCTTTCTCTGCAATATGGGATGGGGGAAAAGTCATATTTCCATTCAGAAGGACGACAAGGTGGATCAAAGGAACAGCAAAATGTAATGCAAATAGGGTGGAATTGAAAATCCCAGGAGTGAACCTGGGTACTGAGATGTCAAATCTGCAGCACCCTGCATGCTCTCAAAATCTCTTTCCTATTTCACAAACACAAGATCAGTAAGAGGAAACGGAATCAGGTATATGAAGTTAATGGCTGCTAGAAGTGAGGATTGCAAGGATGGAAGGGGCTTTTAGAAGTCATCTAGTCCAATCCCCTGCTTGTGCAGTATCCCCTGCTTGTGCAGTATCATCTGGTCTATGAATACTTTTAGTGAGAATTCATACTTCACGTGACAGCATATTCCCCTGGTTTACCGTTCATGCACTCAATTCCTCCAGATATTTTGCCTGAACCTCCTTTCTTATAATTTTAACACAATGGCTCTACTGCCTTATGGAGCAATACAGAATACAAGTAGTCCCTGTTTAGTGACCGCCTTGTTATTTAGCAACCATTCATGGTTATGACAGAGTTAAAAATTAACTTTGTGATCAATACTTGCATTTAAGACTTTTGCAGGTCGATAAAGCAAAGGAAAACTGAAAAGAGATTATAACCACAGTTTTGGTTTACTTCGTGAGTGCTTTCCTTAATGACTGAGTTGTTGATCTCAGTTGTGGTTGCAAAAGGAAATTTAGCATCAATGAGCTTCAATTACTAACAACCAACCTTTGACCTTCCCTTTTTGGTGAAGATTGTTGAGAAGGTGGTTGGCCTGCAACTGATTATTTAGATTAGTTTCAGACTAGGATTTAATACTGAGACAGCTTTGGTCATGCTTGCCAATGACCTGTGGCAGAGCCAGGATGATGGTGGAGCATCTATTCTTGTCCTTCTTGATCTCTGAGCAGCTTTCTATACTGCCATCTACAGTATCCTTCTCAGCTAGCTCCATGGGTTGGGAATTGGGAACATCCACCCAAGGACCTGGGATAAACAGGTCTTGTTGTTTTAGCAGTGGCCAGGAATCGTCAGACTATATCAGACAAAAGACCATCCAACATTTGTTTAAAAACCTTCAGTGAGGGAGTGCATCTATGAATCCAGGAGACCAGCTGTTCCATTGCTTAATAACTCTCATAGTCAGGAAGTTCTTTATTTTGAATTTGGATCAGTCTCTGTAAAGTTTCTACTCATTAGTTCTTGTCCTACTTTTGGTCACTATGGAGGATAAATCTACACCCTCTTGCCTATGTTGGTCCTTCAAGTGTTGGCAGTCTCCTGTGATGTCTTCACTTAATCTTCTCTTCAGTTAAATATATAGTTATTTTAACTTTTGCTCATAGGATTTAGCCTTCAGACCCCTCATTATCTTTGTGCTCCTCTCTGCAATCTTTCCAGTTTCTCAGCATCCTTGTATTATGGCTATTGATGCAGCCCAAGATTACACTGCTCTTTTGGCAGCTGCAACATGTCCACTCATACTTAATCTAGA
Organism: Laticauda laticaudata; assembly: GCA_004320025.1. Taxonomy (NCBI): domain Eukaryota; kingdom Metazoa; phylum Chordata; class Lepidosauria; order Squamata; family Elapidae; genus Laticauda; species Laticauda laticaudata. The sequence goes on from BHFT01029460.1 coordinate 145,670, forward strand.
GTCTACCAAGACACCCTGGATCTTTCTCAGAAATATTACTGTCTATCATCCACCATTTTATTTATTTATTTGTTCCATTTTATCAAAAAGGAGAATGTAGTCAATTTTATCAAATGCCCTACTGAAATCTGGGTGCACTATATTCACAATATTCCCTTGATCTACTAAATGTAAAGGTTCCTTGAAAAGGGTGTTACTTAGTTAAGAAAAAGATAGCACAACCTATTTTTAATACATCCTGGTTCACCTTTTACCTTTTAAGGGGCTGCAAACCTGTTGCATGTTGATCTTTACTAAGATCTTCCCATGCATTGTTATTGAGGTGATTTCTCAGTCCCTGTTTTCTTCTTCTAAAAGACTGCCGAAACCTTTATCTTCTAACTACTTCTATAGTAAAGTTTGGCACTTTCACATGGCACAGAGAGATGGTCATCTATGACATCTTCCCTAAATAGGTTTAGATCAGGAGTGTCAAACTCAAGGCCCATGGCCCACATCTGGCCCACAATGTGGTCGAATCCAGCCCATGGGGCCATCCTGGAAAATGTAAGGTGCTAGACCACATTCCTTCATCCTGATCTACCCAATGTGAAGAGGAAACATGCCAGCAGTTTGGGGAATGGTGTCAAAGCTGGCCACGCCCAGCCAGCCAGCCATGCCAAGTGAGCAGTGTCAAGCTGGTCACATCGATCCACCTGCCCCCCCAGTCAACCACAGCCCTGATGTGGCTCTAATGAAATTGAGTTTGACACCCCTAGTTTAGAGGGAAAGACCAATTATTTATGAAAGATAAATCTGGCAGTTTTATTTTATTTAGTGATTAAATTTGAATTGCTGCCCAATTCCCCATGACTTTGGATGGGTCATAACTGAAAGAAATAGGAGATGGTGAGACTGGCAACCAACTAGAGAAGAACAAAGCAAACAGTCTTCACTCTCCTTTGCCAAAAGCGACTGTGAAGAACTCAGACTTTAAGGCACATTAAACAACAGCAGAGAAGGATGGTTCAGATCTTGAAGGAAATCTCGTTCTAGAGGGCAGGGGCTGCTACAGGAAAAGGTGTTGACAGATGTATGAAAGAAAATACAATGGAAGACAGGAAGTCCTTCAAGAAACAAGTCCTTTTATCTTCTATATATTTATACTTGCACAATTTCTTTACTGACCAGAGGGCATATGCATTCAGTTTCAATCGCCTCTCATTTCCTGGTTTTGTCAATGTTGAACCAATCTAAGACTTAGCCCTTGAACCAAACATACCTATGCTGACTGAACTGTTGTTTCTGAAAAACAAATGTAGTAATACACAATTGGCAGGTTTACTCTTTGATGAATTTGCTTTCTTGAAAATCAACTTACACGATGAATCTTAATAGTATAGATTTTAAATAGTAATCATAAAATTATTATTAATCATAAAATTATATAGACAGTAAATGTTTTAGAGGTACACTTTAAATGGATAAGAAATGCAGTCAAATATGTTTTCTAATTAGAATTTAAAAAATAATAAATGGCTACTGGGTTTAAAATGGATAACCAAAAGATACAAACTAGCAAGTCAATCATTTAAAATATTCAGAAGATTTCTTTATATATTGAGTTATAATTTTAAAAAGTGGAATTTAATCAGTTTCCTTCCTAGAACCTTAGTTTATGCTGAAAGGTACAGTTTACAAATGTAGAGTGCCATATTATTTTGACTTGCTAGACAGAAAAATCAATTGATAGAGCTGTGGTGGCATAGTGGTTAGAATGCAGTATTGCAGGTTATTTCTGCTGACTGCCAAGAGTTCAATACTGACCGGCACAAGGTTGACTCAGCCTTCCATCCTTCCAAGGTCAGTAAAATGAAGACCCTGATTGTTGGGTCTGTAAAACAGCTTCAAAAGTGCTGTAAAGCACTATGAAGTGGTATATAAGTCTAAGTACGATTGCTATTACTAGATCAAATACAACTTATTCTATAGGAAGAAAACAGAAAGTAAGAATTACCTATGAACAAGCCCATCCTTGGCACCAGGCTTTATTTTTAAGAAAAGTGAACTGAATTGAACCTTATTGCAACTATTGAGTTGTATATTCCTATTTTGGCTTTCAGAAGAACAACATTTAAATACTTTATTCCCCTTTCTGAGAAATATTCAGATTATAACATCAATCCCCTTTCCCCTTTTTTCCTGCCAGTAATTCATCCAACAGATAGTCTACAAATGTCATTTGCTAACTTTATCACTATGTAAACTTCCTCTGGTTCTCTCACATAAAATATCTTTATCATATAAATGAAAATGAAAAACTGTGATCGCATGCATCATCACATAATTAGGCAGAAGTTCAACAAGAAGTCTATCCCTCTAAGCAACTAAGCTTGCTACTGGTATTATCCAGATAGGAACTCTGCTAAAAAGTCCCTGAAACGTGGACACGGTCTTACTAGAAACCCAATTAAGTTAGAATTCCAACATTGGGGGGAGGAGAATCACCATCATTCATATATTCATCTTTCCTTCTACTTCCCAACTGGACACCAAAATGGAACCATGAATACAGAAAGGGAGGGACCTTAAGACACTTATGAAATTCCCCAGGTATGCAGAAAGATAAACCAACTAACCAGTGAAATCTACCTTACAGAAGCTCATGGAGGGATGCTAGAAGAGACAGAAGAAGCAGGAAACAATGATGACCAGCTTGGCTTATGCTTTCAAGGTCTCTTTATTGAGGAGGCTGCTAGGGTCTGCTTTTGATATTTCCCCATGAAAGAACTTGATATAATTTTACATCACCCTAAAACTCAAACGAAGGCTGAGCCAAAGTGCTAGCTTTTTAGGTTCTGGGTTAAATATTTTAACATTAAATTTTCTAGATTATTGTTAACTTACATGAGTCGACAAGGCAATGTAAAATTGGCTCTTTTTAAAAAATGGCTCTATTCTAATATATTTAAATAGCAATGTTATATTAATATTTTCAAGGAAAATATCCCTCCCTTCCTACATATCGAAGACATGTAAGGCAGACATGAAAGCACATGAGCAAGGCCATCTATTCTAGGACATACAGTGACCCTTAGATGAATTGGTGAATTTTAAAAGAATTGCAGAACGGATATTCAGAAAAATACTCCAATAGTTTAGATAACTCTTAAAACAGAAATGGAGAAGTTATTCTCTCAGTATTCCACTCCTTAGGTGGGAATGATACAATCCTCTTAATTTCTGGAAGAACAGATGAGCCAACAGTTGAACAACAGTATAAGAAATGTCAGCCTTTCCTAACCCATCCCCAAGATGGGACTAAGTTTTTTCAACTGACATTCCTTTTCCAGAATTGCATGGGACTTCTCTAGTTTCCCACATCGCTGTCAATCTTGAAGGAGTTCAATTATCTTGTGACTAAAACATTAGTTTAGCAGAATGCCAGTCACGGATGGGCTTCCAAAATTTTAGCAATCACTTCTCTGTTCTGGTTGTTAGGTGGGTGTGCAGTCCCCATCCTGCACCATGGTGGGGGATGTTTTCGCCCTCCCCGGGCTCTGGAGGCCCATTTTCACCTTCTCCCAGCCTCCATGTGGGTGCTGCACTTACCTGGGATCCAAAATAGGCCCCATGGAGACTCCTGGGAGGGACGGGGTGGGGAGGGCGAGCCAGCCATTGCAACTACCGGTTCACCAAACCAGATGTAAAATTAACATCCAATCGGTAGTAGCCCACCCTGGTGCCAGTGCTGCTATATGTATTGCTCGCAACTTCCTCAATTGGTTTGATGATCTGAGCCAGGGGTGGAAATGCAGCCAAGAAAGCCACTCATTACACTCATTGCTGTGTTCCATGCTTACCTAGTTTGGACAATAACAGAACCTAGTCCTATTCCTAAATCACAGGAAACACAGGCTATGGGGCCTGTATGTGAAGTAGCTGTTTGAAGAAACTCTTCAAAGATTCCCTAGGTGGCATGGGAATTCTGGGAATATCTGGCCCCTATGTATCTGGGATAAGAAAAGTTGAGTTACAGAATAGTTAATTTAGATTAAACCTGCAGGAAAGTAAGAAACCCAGGCTGTTATCCATTGCTCTACACCAGCAAGTAATTTTTGGATTTGTAAATCAGTGCACTACATTTATACTTCTTTATGAGCTCAACCCATGGAGCTTTCATCAGTTGTGACAGTTTTCTAAGATCCAGACACATTCTCCACAAGTTTTTGGCTAAGAAAATCATGGGACAAAGAAACCCATCTGTAAAGTGAAGAGGAAAGTATATTTTATGACCCTTCCGTGTTGTGATTTTTCTAAGGCATGAAAAATCCCTCCTCCTCCAAAATATATTAGCTAGATTTTTAAAAAATAAAAGTTTAACTTACTACAACTTGGTATCATACGCTGGCAGATTGGAAAATTGGTGGAGAAACACTATCAGTTGACTAATAGCAATTGGCCAAGATAGTGAATGTTTTGTTCTCAAGAAATTATTAATGCATAATAAATTAAACCATGATTACTCCAAGTATGCACAATCTGAAATGTAAACCAACCACACAGGCCAGGTTCATACAAACACTAGCTAAAATCTGATTAGTTGGCTTGGTTGTGAACAGTGTATCTCATGATACATATTATGCCATATTTTTACATCAGGGCATTTTCGAATATCTACCCTGTTTCTCCAACAGTACGGCCTCCCCCAATAGGAAGTCCCAGCATGTTTTATAGGCATGAAATGAATCTAAGCCTGTCCGCCCAATTAAAGGCCTTATATTAAAACATACGAAATGGGGGGGCAATGGTGGGGGGGCTTGCGCATTAGAAGTATTTTGTTGCCACCCGGAAATGGAGCTGCTGCATTGACCCTGATAAGAAATGCCCACCAAGCCGAGGTTCAACATCCAAACCATCGCACACTCCGCCGCAAGAGATGCAAGGGGGGCAGAATTAAGTCACCGCCCCGAAAAGGCGGCCTACCATTTTTTTCGGGGCTCAAAAAAAAAATAGACCGCCGGCCTTATTATTGAGAAACTACGGTATTAAGTACTATCTGTGGAAGGCTATCACGACCTCCTACCCACAATTGATACCTGAAGAAACAGAAATGTTGGACTTTTGTGGATCCTCATCTGATCGCACCAATAAAATAAGATAAAATTGGGCAATATTACATGCTCAAAAAAAAATATAAAGGGAAACAATCTTAAACAACCAATTAACACTCCAAGTCAATTACACTTCTGTGAAATCAAACTGTCACTTTAAAGGTAGCAACACTGATTGCAATCAATTTCCACATGCTGTTGTGCAAATTGGAATAGATAAAAGGTGGAAAGCATAGGCAGTTAGCTAAGAAACATCCCACAGAAAGGAGTGGTTTCTGCAGGCGGTGACCACAGACCTTCTCGTTCCTAGTGCTTTCTGGTCTGATGGGTTGGTCACTTGAATGGCTGGTGGTGCTTTTCACTCCAGTGGTAGCACGAGACAGAGTCTACAACCCAACAGTGGCTCAGGTAGTGCTGCTCAATCCAGGATGATCACATCTATGCAGCGTGTCAAGGTTTTACTGTTGTTCTGTCAGTGTAAGTGTCCCAGAGCATTGGAGGGTGCTAACGGAGACAGGCCAGCCACTCAAGGAGACATGGTGAAGGCCGAAGGACGGTGCAACAACCCATGCATCAGGAACTGCTACCCTGCATGCTTTGTGGCAAGGAAGGACAAGGAGAAGCAACTGCAGAACCGCTGCAAAATGACCTCCATCGGGCCACAAAATGTGGCAGCGTGGCTTGCTCAATGGTCAGAAACAGATCCATGAGGGTGGTATGAAGGGCCCGATGTCCACAGGTGGGGATTATGCTTAAAGCACCGACATGTGGCATGGACGGTTTTGCATTTGCCCAGAGAAACACCAAGATTGGCAAATATTGGCCACTGGTGCCCTGTTGCTCTTCACAGATGAAAGCAGGTTACAGCACTGAGCAACATGTTGACAGACGTGACAAGGTCCTGGAGACTCTGTGGAGAATGTTCTGCTGCCTGCAACCTCTCTCAGCATGACCGGTTTGGCAGATGGGTTCACAATGGTGTGTGGCATTTCTTTAGGAGGACACAGCCCTCCATGTGCCCGCCAGAAGTAGCCTGACTGCCATTAAGCTACCGAGAGAGATCTCCAACCACTTGTGGGACCATTACATGCTGGGTGCGGTTTGGCCCGGGTTCCTGCCTAATTGCAATGACAATGCTAGAACCTCATGTGGCTGGAGTGTGTCAGCAGTTCCTGCAGAGAGCGAAGGCAATTGATCTTGGACTGGCACGCCCGTTCACAGACCTGTATCACAATTGAGCAGCATCTGGGACATCAAATAGTCTTCGCTCATTCACACCGCCACGTTGAACCACAAGACTACTTCCAGGAGTTGTGGGATGGCTTTAGTCCAGGTGTGGGAGGAGAATCCGTCAGGAGACCACCTGCCACCTCATCAGGAAATGCCCGGTGTTGTGGGAGGTAATAACATGGCACGTGGAGCTACATCACACTACTGGAGTCTCATTTTGACTTGTTTTTAGGTACATTACATCAAAAGTTGGGATCAGCCTTGGTAAGTGTTTTTTTTCCACTTTAATTTTGAGCGTAACTCCCAATCCAGATCCCATGGCTTAGCTCAAATTTGATTTCATTGATATTTTTGTGTGTGATTTGCTGTCAGCACTTCAACTATGTAATGAACAATGTATTTAATAAGAATATTTCATTCATTCAGATCTAGGATGTCTTATTTTTGTGTTCCCTTTATTTTTTTGAGCAGTGTATTTATTGCCAAATATCAAGAATGCCTCTGACTTATAATTCACCAGAAACTGGGCAACTCAGGGATGGGAGTGGAGGCATGTTATAGTTGCTATAACATACCTATTGTAAAGGAAACAACAAACAGGAGAAGGGAGGGCAAAGCAGGTTTGTTTAAACAAATACTTATTTCCTGCTTGTCCCACATCTTCATCTCCTCCTCAAACCATGATTGAGACATTCTTTGTCATTCTTTGCTGTAGTATTTTTCTCTTTATTCCAAGTAATGCTTAAGGGTCATCTCAAAGTACACGAAGTTGGTTGAGTTTTATCACTGATTCCCTTGGAGAGAAAGCAAGTCACAGGTAGAGAAAGAGGTAGGATAGATCAGGATAACAAAAATTTTCTAGTGGACTTTGGTTTTCTGTAGACTCAAAATAAGTGAATTTAAACAGAGTAGTTTAAAAAGCTCCATGGTTATTTCAGCAATTACTGCCTCTTGTAGGGCAGAACTGAAATATTTTTCAAACTACCTCTTCAAACTTTTGTTTCCAGTGAGGACTCTTAACATTTTACCAGTGTTGAAAATTGCTTAAATGGTCTAATCCAGTGGTCCCTAACCTTTTTTGTACCAGGGACCAGTTTCACGCAGAAACACTTTTTCATGGACCGGCAAAATCAATTCTTCCCCAAAAGTAAAGGGTTTCTTAGCTTTAGCTAATATAAAATATATATTTTAATCACGATTATTCATTCTTTGCGGCCTGGTACAAAATGATCCACGGACGGGTCCCGGTCCAGGGCCCGGTGGTCGGGGGACCCCGGCTCACAAGTAGAAGTGAGAAACTGTTTTCTGTTTTTGCTTCGGGCAACAAGGCCTCCTGAGCTCACTGGAGATCATCCTCATCCAGGCAGATCTGGTGGGATGGATGGTCTTCCCCAAGCTCGCGCTTTTTGATTCCCCTACAACTCTCAGCTTGTACAGCTGCTCGACCGTGACGGAGCTTTCTCCGACGCAGCAGTTCCCCAAAGTTAGTAACCTGACAACCCTCAGCCGGTTCGGAAGCTTCCCGAGATACCTAGAGGGCACCCCCGTCGACTTCGGAGAGGCCAGGGCTGTTCATGCAGGGCGTTCATTCATCTCCCCGAGAGCTGCAGGTGGCGGAGGAAATGGCAACACTCACCACGAGGGAGGAGACGATGGATCCTCCGGGCTCCCCGAGCGTCTCCTTTTGCTTCCTTCCGAGGACCGGGTTTGAAATTTGCTCCCTCCAGCAATCCGGGAGATGGTTATGGTAGGCGGCGGGCAACAGGCTCGCTCTTCTCAGGCAGGGTGGTAGTTACTTCCTGGTTACTTCGACTTCAACCTCAGAAAAGCTCCGAGGATCCACCTGTCCGTCTTCAGACAGGTATGAAAGAGCAACGGTTAAAAGTTTCCGGCCCGGCACTGTAGGCCGCTCTCGTGTGAAGGGCGCGGGGAGAGGGAGAGGCTCCTTAAGCGCTCCTGGGGACCTTCAAGTCCCAGCCAGTCGGGCCAGCAGCCGAGTTGAAGGCATTGGGGCCGCCGGCGAATCTCGCGCCTTAGACGGAGTCACCGGTGACGCCGGCGAGCCCTCGCCCGGGCCTTGAACAGCCGTCCCAGCGGGCAGATTTGGGGCTGAGGTGCTGCGCTTTGCGTTGCCGTTTCACTTTTCCGCCCTGATTTTTCACGAGGTTCAGCCCTATTGATTGTGAAGGCGTGAGAACGGCAATCTGACTTTCATTTCCAGCCTGTGATTCAGCTAAAGTTCAACAAATGTTTTCTCTCCTGCCGTCGAATCACCCCTGGAATTCAGCCACAGAGGGGGCTGGGAAGCAAGTTATTTGCCTAGGGAATTTCCTGTTAATTACATTAATTAATTACATTAATTTTAATTTATTGAAATGCCCAGCTGACGTTTGTTCATCAGATGAAGTCAAATGAATAGAATAGAATAGAATAGAATAGAATAGAATAGAATAGAATAGAATAGAATAGAATAGAATAGAATAGAATAGAACAGAACAGAACAGAACAGAACAGAACAGAACACTTTATTGGCCAAGTGAGAATAGAATAGAATAGAATAGAACACTTTATTGGCCAAGTGTGAATAGAATAGAATAGAATAGAATAGAACAGAACACTTTATTGGCCAAGTGTGAATAGAATAGAATAGAATAGAATAGAATAGAATAGAATAGAATAGAATAGAACAACAGAACAGAATAGAATAGAACAGAACAGAATACTTTATTGGCCATGTGTGATTGGACATACAAGGAAATTGTCTTGGTGTAAATACTCTCAGTATACATAAAGAAAAGGTACATTTGTTAAGAATCAAGAATCATAAGGTACAACATTTAATGACAGTCATAGGGTAAAATCAACAATCAAATCATACTAGGAAACAGTCAATATAAATCATAAGGATACAAGCAATAGTTACAATCCTACAATCACAAGTGGGAGGGGATAGATGATAAGGAGTGATGAGAAGATTAATAGTAATAGTAGTGTTGAAGTATATATACTACTATAGTATAGTATACTACTATAGTAATAGTAGTAGTTGAACAGTGTTGAGGGAAGGGGAGAACTACATTTAAAGCAATAAATATTATTAGGCTGTGTTTAAATCTGTCCAGTAGTAGTGTGGGTATGTATTTTCTCTTCCCCCCTTTTGGACAAGGCTTCTAGATTAACATTAGTTTTTGGGTTTGCCAAAAATCTATCTTGGAAAACTGTCACCATTATTTTGTGTCAAAAAACAGGAGAAATATCAGACAGAAATGTAACATCTGTCTGTAAATAGGAAAGTTGGCACCCATCATTATTTCACAAATCACAAAAAGAAAAGAAAAAAGTGACTTTGATGCTTTTACACTACACACACAGAGGTAAAAAACAATCAAAAGAAGAGGCAGGGATAGCAGATAGAAGAAAATGGAACATGGAGTAAAAAAGTGTTCCTTCTTTTGTAATTAATGTCTATAAAATACAGTGCTTTAGTTCTTATTGAAAATGATTTAAATAATTCAGGAAAATTGGAATTTTTACAGCACTGATTTTTTTCCCCACCAATAAGACTTAAGTGTATTGGAGCAAATAAAGTTGGTAATGTGAAATAAAAATGAACAATTTTGGGGGGGAAAAAACCCCCCAGCAGATCTCTAAACTGATGCCGTATCTGTTTCCAATTATGTATGTTACCCATATTTCTTGAAGAAAGGGAGGAATACAAAATTTTATTTATATTTTTATTTATTATTATGTTTGTAGCAGTCCTAATATAGAAAGTACATGTGGTTCATGGGATACATAGAAGTTATTAAAATATTTGTGATTATTTTGAAGTTATAAACATATGACATATAATAAATATTCCAAAGCAGTTCCTCTGGCTTCCACTCGCCTCACATCCTCAAAATAGGAGCTTTCCCAGGAAAATCAATGTGGTTGGGCAGATTCTACTGAGAAACTGAAGTCCTGAAGGTAATTTTTTGGCAAGGCTTCAAGAACTTGATTTGTTAAGACCAGCACTACTTTGCAGCTTACTCATAACAACAACCAAAGTTTATTGTATTTCTATACTACTACAATTATACAAAGGTTTGTGGAGTAATATAATTAAGTAAAATGGTAACAACGCCATAACATCATTTTAAGTGAAATGGTAATAACACCATTTTTAGTACCGTTCATATTCAAACTTTTTTGTGCATGCTTTTGAATCAGTGCTGACTCCTGGCAACAGCATGTCCCTGCAGTTTATTAGCACTTATTTCTGAAATGGTTTGCCATTGTCTGTTTCCTAGGGCTAAGAAAGAATGACTGGCTTGAGATCATCAAGCTGGCTTCGTGCCTAAGGTTGAACTAGAAATCACAGTCTAACCTGGCGCCTTAACCACTATACCAAACTGGCTCTCTATTCAAACTTTATATATTTATAGTTTTATAGATTCAGTAGTTCAATGAATCACTGGAAATCAAATGGTTATATGATATTTTTTTTTAAATCAAAGTATAATACAAAATTTCATATTAATGAGTTATAAAATTAATAGATAAGAAACATCATACAAGCATGGGGAAACTATGGTCCTGTAGATCAGGAGTTTCCAACCTTGACAACTTTAAGCCCGGCAGACTTCAACTCCTAGAATTCCCCAGCCAGCAAAGCAAATTCTGGGAGTTGAAGTCCTACAGGCTTAAAATTGCCAAGGTTGAAGACCCCTGCTTTAGATAATGCTGAACTATCACTTTCAGCATTCATCAATGGCAGGCTGCAGAGAACTTTGATCTAAGAACATCTGGAGAGCCATAGATTCCCCAACTTTATTGGATAAACATGGATCAAGCACATTTCATTTGGTTTTTGCATTACGTAATATTTACAGTTGCCGATGCAAATTATAACTAAACAACAAGTAAGTAGTTTCATGTACTTTATAACAAGGCAAAAGGGATAAGAACTATCATTCATTTCACTTTATTTATTAGATTAATGTGCAGTCACCCATGATACTATGAACCAAGGAATAAGGAATAAGAAATACCCAAGTGCATCCTGGAATAATTGAATGCTTGGCAAGAGAGAAAAGCAGAGTTTCTTTCCTTTTGAGACCTTTCTACCAAAAGTTGGCCCTTCTGACCAACTGCTATCAATCTTCCTTGCAACAAAACATCATTCTGACATGTGGCAATACAGTGAATAATTTCCTGAGGTGTAAACAAAGGGGTTTAAATCAAAATTGAGTGAAGGTCTGAAATCATAACAACTAGCTAGGTACCTTGGGCAACTTATGGTTACAGATACCACAAAAGTTTTACACATGTGCAGTTTGATATCTTATCTTTGACACTTAACATTTAAGAGCTTGCCAGATACGGCTTTTGCTCGGATGGGAAAGAAAGTCCAACGTTCCATATATCTCCCATATCTGAGTCACAAAATACTGGGATGACCACAGAAAGCGGCAAAGAGATATGGAACTAACAGTTACTTGGATTTCTGTAACCCTGATTTGGTAACCCAGACTCACCAATAGGAAGAATAAAATTAGGTAGAATAAAGATCTTTTAAAGTCACTAATTTTCTGTTCCTTTATGGCCTTACCCCAGGGATGTTGATCAAACTCAAGGCCCAGGGACCAGATCCAGAGCTTAGATCTGGCCTGGGAGGCCACCCTGAAAACAGCAAAGGGCCATCCCACGATGTCTCTGCTAGTGAAAACAGAATTCAGGATGGCCATGTGCATCCCTCCCCAGGCCCCGTTTTCGGCCACAATGGCTTTCTGCAGCCCTTTGCCAAACGGAGCTTTGTTTTAGCTGCCAGAGGGCTGCAAGAGGCCATCACAGCCAAAAATAGAGCCTGTGGGGGCCCATGCAGCCCATCTAAGCTCCATTTTTGCTGGCAGAGCTGCAGGAGGCCATCGCAATTGAGCCTGTTTTCTTTGGCAGAGTGCTCGGTCCACCACAGGCACACTCAACACAGTTGATGTCAAACTGGTCACACACCCCCTGGTCACCCCCACCCCCCCAAGGTCAAACACAATCCTGATATGGCCCTCAATGAAATCGAATTTGATACCCCTGTAGCACTAGTATATATCAAGCATTGTCCTGCCAAAACTGAATCTATCCATCCAGCCCAGTCATTTAGAGGTCTATTGAGATTCACCCCTGTTTTGTTCGGGAAAAACACGAGGTAGACCGGGTTCCAACAGCAAAGTCTTTATTTAAGTCAGTATGTAGAAAGAGGAACATTGGCTCAAGCCGCGCCGGTCTTTTTATATCTTTTGCCCGGNGGGGGGGGGGGGGGGGAGCCATGGAAATTACAGTATCTTGGAGAACCCATCTGAAAGACACCAAGGCAACAAAACAGGTGCAAAAGAGAGGAGAGAAAATATTAAAAAGAGACTTAGATTGGTTCCTCCCAATTTCCTGGCATAGAAGAGGAAAAAGGGAAAGACTGGCAGATTTTCAAGATTTTGTATTGAGCTTGCTTCAATAACATATTCTCCTCCTCCTGTGGAACTTGTTACCTGATCTAATCTATTTCATGCAGCTGACAGGTGTAATAAACAGGACTTTCCTGTGGGGGTGGCTCCAGTTTATCAAATATTATCCCACTGGAAGACTATACTTCTCACAAGGTGGCCCCTGCTTGATTTGTAAGCAAGTGAAAACTGATTGCAGGCACTATTACAACCTACAACTGGATATTTTAAGAATAGACAATTTAGTGGTGTTGATTATTTTCTAAAAATACATATTGATAAAGGAGAATATTTGTAGCTCAGGGTTGAAATGAGGGCTCCTTGGAGCTCTCTAAACCAAGCTGTGAGAGCACAAGGGCCCTTTTGATTTCTGTTCATTGTTTAAAGTCTCTTAGGATTGACACAGAACAATTTTGTTAAATAAGAGGTATGTGAAACAGTTTTTCATAAATAAAAGCTTGTGTGGGGGAGAAAGACTGATACAAATACACACAGAATGCGAACTTCAAGCTAATTCATCTAGTTCTCTGGCTGTATGGTCAGAAATTCATAGTTTAATCAAAATGAAAGTGTACCTTTCCAACCCTCATTTTGAGATGCCTCTCAGTATACACTAGAAAAATATAAGATGCCATGTTATCCCATTGCACAAGTAGAAAACAATGCTTTCACTCTTTAATCATACATTATCCTGTAGCTTTGCTACTATTTTCCCCAATCAGTTATGTAGCCAAAACTTCAAGATCCATAGTAATAGAAAGGAAGAATTATTTTGAATATTACGTAAATTAAACCTCAATGTGTTGAAAAACAAAAACAGTTCCTTTGGTTGAGATAACTCTATCAGGAGGGGAAAGGGGGAGTTGATTAAATTGGGCTTCTATTCCTTATTTTCACAAAATTACTGAAAATTCAATCTTCTGTTTCATATTAATAACATTATAGGATAGGATGAAATATTTTTTATGTCAGCTGGTCACCCAGTGGTTACTAAATCATTACTGTTTAGAAGTGGTATAGAGTTCCAGAGAGGCATCCTACATCCATTAAAAATGTGTAGAAAATTCCTCTGTAGGCCTGTCACTTGTTTTCAAAATGACACATCTAGAAGCTTCATTATCCAGTTATCAATGCTACCTAAAAACTAGGATTTGTAAGTGTGTAATATTAGTAACTTAGCAACAATGTCAGTTTATTAAATCATACTGCACACATCCTTTTCAGGGCCCCAGAATTCCTTTTGGGAATGATCGGATGATGCCAAAAGTAGATACAAGTTAGCCAACATCATGCAAAGTAGCAGCAACTTATTTCTATGCCTTATTTCTGCAATTTAAGAGGCCCCCAAAGTAGGCGTAACTATTCTTTTCTCTTTTCTAGTCCAGATTGGATTAGAAAAGAACTCCATATAGATTTCTCCATCAAGAAATGTACAACCATGTTCACATTTCATATGTTGAATGGCCTGATGACAATGGCTTACTAAGAGAATTATAATGACTTACTAAGATTTGAATTTTGCTTGTTAGCCAAATGAAATCATGAACCCCATGTATGCTAGGTGAAAAAGGTGAAGAATTCCTAGAAAACAGATAAGAAATAAAGCTACCAACTGGATCTATTCAAGCCTATAATGCAGACTTTTGACCTGGTTCATCTTATGTGCCAATTGCCCTAATTTCTGAAACTGCTCATGCATTATCACTTTTGGCTAGATGGGCAAGCATCTAAGTTTAATTAAATAAATAGAAAAATTGCTGCAATTAATCATTTCAAAATATTTGGAAGTTTCAGTTGGTCCAGAATAAGATGACATGGGCAGTTCTGGGTTTTTCACACTATGCTAATATAATACCATTGCTTTGCAGGCTGAATCAGTGAGCTTCCTAGTACAATTCAAGATTCTACCAGTAGTTATCATCTGTAAAGCCCTCCCAGCAGAATCGCAAGATATTTGCTGGACCATCTCTCTTCATTTGTTTCTGCTTATATCAGCAGAATCAACAAGCTGGGTATGTTCCAGGTTTCTTCCATTAAGCAATATTATTTTGTGGAAAACAGGAGTTGTGTCTTCTCTGTTGTGCTGCTTGCTCCAAGGCAGAGGTCTCCACACTTGGCAACTTTAAGACCTGTGGACTTCAACTCCCAAAACTCATCAGCCAGCATAGCATGGTATAACTGGCTGAGGAATTTTGGGAGTTGAAGTCCACAAGTCTTAAAGTTGCCAAATTTGGAGACCCCTGCTCCAAGGGATAGCATCAACTGGAAATCCAGATAGTCCCACTCCTGTTGGTCTTTCATGAAGCACCAAAGACCCGATTCTTCCTTCAGGCATTTGGGCTAAGGTATGAAATGAAGTACACAAATAAAGCAGTGACAGGCAAAAAGCAGTGTGCCTTGATACGAGCAATGTGATACAGATTTACAGGGAGAATTCTTATTTCTATTGCCCTGCCTAAACAAGTTTAAGGTGGTTTATATTACAAGATAACCATGTTAACTTTTAAAATAGACTAAACAGATTAAAACTCATAGTGATGAAAAGCCATTAAAATTATTAAAAATACAGGCAGAAAGGATGAGTCCTTTAAAAAATTTTAAGAAATCCTAAAATCTGCAAGGAATACACATTTCACTGAGAAGGCCCAGCCCAATGGTGGTGATACTGAAATATGACTTCTCCTTCCAGATTAATAAACAATTGGAATCATACAAAGAAAGGCTTTGTCTTAAATAACCAATGCTTAAAATATTTAGGATTTTAAGAGGGATAATCAGTAGCACTTCATTTTTTATCCAGAAATCTATAGGTAGCTAGAACAGTTATTTAAGAATCTGGCAACTACATTTTAAAATAACTGAAATGTCTATATATTACATCAGTTTTGTATAGAGCAGATTGCAATACTTCTCTATTCCCAAAATTACTAGCTAGGACATTGTTCAGAAAGTGAATAGAGCTGTCAGGTTAATTGCAGCTAGGCTCCTGGACATCCTCCAGATAACCATACCCTGCCCCATGATAAGCATCTCTTTCTATCTTAATTTATTATCCTGATCCAACCCATTATTGCCCGTAGATAGGCATTTTGAGACAGATTGGAGTAATCTGAGAACAATGATGTAGAAAAACAAATTTGGGATCTGGTAGCATTTTGATAGTCACCAATACCAAATCTCTTGATGACTGCAAGCAGAGATGACATAGAGATGCTAAAAAGCATTGATGACTTAATGGAAGGTCTGACTGGTTCCATATAGAAGCTTGCTACATATTCAAGTTCATCAGGAGGCCATGTGAAAAGATAAGCTCCTGAACACAAACAGCAATAAAAAAAGCTAAGTAATTAAGTAACAAGAGCTGAAATGGTTAAAACATCAGTCTCGAAACCCAAAGACTGTGAGTTCTAGTCCTGCCTTGAGTACCAAGCCAACTAGGTGGCTTTCAGCCATACGAATGAGGCAATACTACTGATGAAAAACCATGCCAACAAAACTGCAGAGATTTGTCCAGGCAGCCTCCAAGAATTAGACATGATTGAATGAAATTAAAAAAAAACATGTTTGACTGAATGGTTAAGGTATAAAACTAGGAATGGGGAAACTTGAGTTGTAGATCTACCTTAGGAACAGAAGCCATATAGCTTGTCTTCAAGCCAGTCTGGAGGAAAAGCCGTCCAGTGGTCAACATGACTTCTATTCCTTTGCTAGAATAGAGGTATTGGACCACACCCTGTTTCCAATAATAAAAGGAAGATGCTGAGTGAATATGAGATAGAAGTGGATTCTTGTGTAGAAAATCTGGGAGGAAGAATTTATTGTGGAGGGATAAAGTGTGGCTTAGCAGGTGATTGATGGTGAAGGAGGAGTGGGTGTGGATTCCAGGAAATCAACAGCAGAAGAATTGGAAGTAGCAGCAAAGCCTAGTACCCTCTCCACTCCAGCAGGGATGCTAACATCCCACAGCTATTCCAGGCATCATCATTCTGCTTTCCCCCAACACAACCTGAAAAACTGTGTAAAGCCAACATTTTGTAGCAGTTCAGAATAGCAACTGACAGCACAGAAGCCAACTAATTTCAGGATGGCTAAAGTCTTTGTTATAGCTTAAATAACTATATAACTATACCAGTCAAGAATACATTAAAACTTTACAATCAGATCAGAGGTGGTATTCAGGAAGTTCTGACCAGTTCTGGAGAACCAGTAGCAGACATTTTGAGTAGTTTGGAGAACCAGCAAATGCCACCTCTGACTGGCCCCGCCTCCATCTATTCTCTGCCTCCCGAGACCCAGCTGATCGGTTGGGTCTTCTTTTGTTGCTTTGCACAGGAGCTGGAAAGCAGGCTAGTGGGGGTGGGGAGGGAATGGGATTTTTCAGTATCCTTCCCCTGTCATGCCCACCAAGCCATGCCCACAGAACTGGTAGTAAAAAAATTTGAATCCCACCACTGAATCAGATACAGTTTCCAGGATTAAGATTAACATGGAAGTAATTCAAAGATCTAACTACCCAGGAAAACTCTGCTAGATATTAGTTTACCAATGAAATATAAGCAAGTAAAATAACCCAATGGGCTCTGTACTGAATTTGTATGGTAGTGTACAGAATTTGTACTGAATTTTACTGAACTTCAGATAACTCAACTTAAATTCCCACAGTTCTTTCATATCACCTGGGGCTATTTTGAAGCCAACTGAAGTTAATTGACTAGAAACAATCATGTCTATTACCTTGTAGCAAACAATTTAACTCAAAGGGCGAAAGGCTGGAGGTCTGAAACCTCCTTGTTCAGAAGCCCTGTGGAAATTCACATCTTGTCCCATCCCTCCTACTTTGGGGGTAGTCCTAGGTCATTTCTGCTGCTAACCTCTATCTCTCAGGGGAGAAATGAGCACAAATGAGTGCTTTGCAGTAAAATATTTGCAGAGTTTCTTCAGAACTTCAAAATTATTATGGACCACAATATTTTAGAGAGAAAAAAACCTATCTTTTCAGATATACCTGCAATACCATATCTGAAAGAATGAATTTACATGCAATTGCTTTATTCTGTGCAAAAATAACATTAAACTTAGAAGAACACATGAAACATAAATCAACCTGATAATAGCACAAATTCCTGGGTAGAATGTTTTTATTTCTTCAGAAAGAATAAACTCTTGAAACAGGTCCTATATTCACTTCAATTATTTGGATGTTTCTTCCTTCAATACATTAATGTGGATGCTACTGGAAAAATGGTCAAACCCTATTCGTTACTAACCTCTTCCCATGATTTCCCCTGAAGTCTACTTTTTTTAGTTTTAAGAGGAACAAACTTTTTTGACTTTCAGCAGGGGGAAGAACTGGGTTAATTTGACCATAAGCAAGAGTATCTCTCCCTTCTGGGAATGCCTAAGCCTGTCTGGCCTAAATAGGCCTAAATGAACCTGTTTTTAAAAGACATCCAACAAGATAGGTAGATAGAAGAAAAGATGAAGGAGATATGCCTATTACAGGTAGTCCTTAATTTATTATCACAATTGAGACTAGAATTTCTGTGGCTAAGCAAAGTAGCTGTTAAGTGAATTGTGCCCAATTCTTTTTCCCCACTGTTGTTAAGCAGATAACTGAAGTGATATGAATCACATGTTGTTAAATGAACTGGCTTTCCTCATTGACTTTGTCAGAAGCTTGCTGGGAAGGCCACAAATGAGGATCACATGACCTTGTAAATACGTGCCAGTTGGCAAATGCCCAAATTTTGATCATGAGGCTCGGGGAATGCTGCAACAGTCATGTGTGTGTGTTGACCGATCACAAATCACCTTTTTTGCAGTACTAATGTAATTTCAAACAGTTGCTAAACAAATGGTTGTAAGTCAAGGACTACCTGAAACAGGTCTGCACTGTTGAACCCTACAATCTGCTGAAGCAGCCTAACAATAAAAAAGGACCAGATTTAGCTGTGTTATCATACCTCATGCAGCGATGTCTTAACCCAAACCTCAAAGGCTGTTCAGTTATAATTACAAACATGGATCCACTCCTTCAGCTGCTTTTTCCTTGGCTTTCTTCCTCCCAACTTTTTTCATCTCCACAAGGGAAAAAACTGAAGAAGGGTTGGGAGGGAAAAACTGCTTGTTTTAATCTGTAGACTGCAAGATTCACTGATTGCATTATGTAATATCAGTATGTACACTGTTCAAAAAAATAAAAGGAACACTTAAACAACACAATGTAACTCCAAGTCAATCACACTTCTGTGAAATCAAATTGTCCACTTAGGTAAGCAAAACACTGATTGACAATCAATTTCACATGCTGTTGTGCAAATGGAATGATAAAAGGTGAAAGCATAGGCAGTTAGCAAGACATCCCCAATAAAGGATGGTTCTGCGGAGGCAGTGACCACAGACCACTTCTCAGTTCCTATGCTTTCTGGCTGATGGTTTGGTCACTTTTTGAAATGCTGGTGGTGCTTTAACTCTATGGTAGCATGAGACGGAGTCTACAACCCACACAAGTGGTTCAGGTAGTGTAGCTCATCCAGGGATGGCACATCAATGCGAGCTGTGGCAAGGTTTTCGGTTGTCTGTCAGCGTAGTGTCCAGAGCATGGAAGCGCTACCAGGAGACAGGCCAGTACATCATGAGATGTGGAGGAGGCCATAGGAGAGCAACAACCCAGCATCAGGATCACTACCTCCGCCTTTGTGCAAGGAGGGACAGGAGGAGCACTGCCAAGAGCCCTGCAAAATGACCTCCATCAGGCCACAAATGTGCATGCGGCTGCTCAAACGGTCAGAAACAGACTCCATGAGGGTGGTATGAGGGCCCAACGTCCACAGGTGGGGGTTGTGCTTACAGCCCAACATGTGCAGGACGTTTGGCATTTGCCAGAGAACACCAAGATTGACCAAATTTGCCACTGGTGTCCTGTGCTCTTACAGATGAATGCAGGTTCACTGAGCACATGTGACAGACGTGACAGGGTCTGGAGATGCTGTGGAGAACGTTCTCTGCTGCAACATCCTCCAGCATGACCAGTTTGGCAGTGGTCAGTAATGGTGTGGGGTGGCATTTCTTTAGGGGGCCGCACAGCCCTCCATGTGCTCACCAGAGGTAGCCTGACTGCCATTAGGTACCAAGATGAGATCCTCAGACCTTTTGTGAGACATATGCTGGTGCGGTTGGCCCTGAGTTCCTCTTAATCAAGACAATGCTAGAGGCTGGAGTGTATCAGCAGTTTTGTGTGACTGGAAGTGTGTCAGCAGTTCCTACCAAGATGAAGGCATTGATGCTATGGACTGGCCCGCCCGTTCCCCAGACCTGAATCCAATTGAGCACATCTGGAACATCATGTCCTCACTCCATCCACCACCACCCAGCGTTGAAACAACAGACTGTCCAGGAGTTGAGGGATGCTTTAGTCCAGATGTGGGAGGAGATCCCTCAGGAGACCACCTGCCACCTCATTTCGAAGAAGCATGCTGCGAGCTGGCAGTCGTAGGGAGGTCATACAGGCAGCGTGGAAGGGCCACAGGCCCTAGGACGCGCGGCCAGTCTCATTTGACTTTGTTTTAAGGTGACATCTACACTCAAAGTTGGAGTCAGCTTTTAGTGTTTTTTTCAAATTAATTTTGAGTTGTCAACTCCAAAGTCCAGACCTCCAGTGAGGGTTTGCTAAATTGATTTTCCATTGATAATTTTTTGTGTTATTATGTTTTTGTCAGAGCATATTCGACTAGTGAAATGAACAAAGTATATTAATAAAGAATATTATTCATTCATTAGGTTTCTATCGAGAGTGCTCATTGTTTGTCGTTCCCCGTTTATTTTTTTTGAGGCAGTGTAATTTAGCCAATTGCCTGCCTCCTTTGCCTCCAAGCAATTTTTGTGAGTCAAAATAAGAATGAAGGAGGATCAAATGCAAAAAAAAAAAAAAGAAGCACAGAAGTTTGATTTGCAAAAGCATCTGGCACAGGTCAGAGTAAAACCAACTCAGTTAACTTTGCAGCCTCTCTAAGGAGGAAGAAGAGACTTGTAGTTTCTCTTTATGGAATAGACCTTAGGAGAAGCCTTCCATTTTTCAACCCAGTGACAGAAGTTCACTTTCATAGAGGCCAGTTTGGGGATTTCTCATGAAAGGAAGGGAGGGAAGGGGCTGGAGTGAAATGCTGACTGTTGTCTCCAAAGTGCATCTGCAACAGATTTGCTCAATTCCATTCAGAGTTGAAGGGGAAGAAAATAGTTCCAGATGTTCTGATGAGCTGCAGAGCCAAGAGCAGCAGGAGGAAAGAGGCAGCCTCCCTACCTACTCTTCCTTGTCATATGCCAAGTAAAGCACCTACTCTAACTTTCCCCAACCTAATGCCCTCCAGATGTGTTCAGCTTGCACATATATGTATTATATGCATCATGCTGGTGGGTAAATTTTGAGAATTATAATCTCAGAACATCTGGAGATATCAGCTTGGGGAAGACAGATGTACTTTATTCTTTGCACTGTGCATAAGAATTCATGATTGATAATAAGTAGTTCAACCTGCTTAAATTTGTGGTGCTTCAAAGGAGCATCCGAGATCTTCAGGGTATTCAGCAGATCATCATCAATTGAGTCAACAATGTAATGTAAAGGGCAAATACAATTTCAGTTTGTATCAACGGTTTTCAAATCACAGAATACAAAGGTTTTATTTTATTTTGTATTAGTCAGATGCCCCTTCTCTATAATGCTCACTTCCGGATACCAGATTTTGAGACGAAGTCAAATAAACTGGAACCAATTCAAAGAAAAGGAACAAGATTGATTAGGAAATTGGAAATTAAGCCCCATAGAGACACAGAAGGAACTAAGAGCATTTTAGCCTTGAGAGAATGGGAAGAATGTAATATCACTCTTCAAACACCTGAAAATATGCCACACAGAACATTAACTCTGTTCTTTATTATCCTAGAAAGCAGGGTCTGGAATCATGGATTTAGGTTAAAAGAATAGAAACTTTGGTTGAATATTGTTATGCAGTAAGAGTAGTTTGACATAAGAACAGGTGTGGAGCTCCTGTCTCCAAATACATTTGAGCAGAGGTTAGAAAACTCTCCATGGAGTGTGCTTTTATCTTGTCTCCTGTGCTTAGCATGGCACAGGGTTGACTTCAATGGCCCAAACTGCTTCTCTCTAATCTGTTTCCATCACTGTTCATGATTTGAATAACTGAGGGGGGGGAGGAATTTACCATTACATGACAGATGCCAAATTTTATCCAGGGCTTTCAGCCCTTGAAAGCACATAGCTGAAAGCTACTGAATAATAAAATGTAAAATCTGTCATTTGTTGGCTAGCCTTTATAGCAAGCTTTGTTGGAGAGAAGCTGAAAATGAAATAGAATAAATGCAAGAAAATCTCATTGTGAATATGTATTCACATATTTCAGTTTGCTTAACCAACATTTATTGAATAAAAAAATCTAAAGCACTCAATGGCTGAGTCTGCAAAATCAAACAGATCTCACAAAGTTGTAGGGCCATATGATTCATAGCTACTGTGTTCAGTGGGACCTACTTTCATACAATTCTTTATCTAAAGTGTCAATTAACCAAAGCCAGTTTTCTGACATTTTTCACCACTCTCTTAAATGTTTTCTTTGAATATTTTGTCTTGAAAATTTTATTCATCCATCCATTATATACTGATTATCAATTAAGTGGATCCCAAAGAGACATATGACATATGTTTAATAACATAACTCCTAACTAATGTTATTAGTTTTAATATTTTCTCTACACTAATCTAATTTTAATTAATGTTGTGATTTAAAATTGTTTAATCTCGCCAGTTATCTTTTGATATTCTACATTTTTATTACCGTACTTTTATTACCTTAGCTTTCAGATCTGTCTTTTATGGCATTGTATTTACACAGTATTCATATTTATTTTATGAATAATAAATACATTTACTTTGTTTGGTTTTACAGTGATTTGTTTAGTCATGTTTTACAGATAAGATTGTACTTATTGGATTGGTTGCATATTTTGCTACTTGCAGTTTTTTTTGCTTAGTCTATGACAATCACCCAATGATTTATGTGGGTAAAATTATATATCAGTTCATCCCACTTACAATTTAAATCAAATCATTCAATTATAAAATATATACCCTAATTGTACAATATTATTGCAGGTTAAAGTCATTTTCAGTACAGACCAGTGAACATTTTGAAAAGGAAATTTTGTAGCTCTATGAAAACTGACTGAGAAATATAGGCAGGTGTTTATGTTTTACAGAGAAATGCATGGCAACATTAGACTGTTTATTAGATGTGAATGAGCCACATATTCACAAATACCATCCCATTCTGCTCCATTTTAAAAGTATTCAATTCTATCTAATTTGAAGAATTAAAATTATCAGCTTTAGTATAAGCCTCCATCTTTAGCAGAAAGTGATTCTTCCCCAAGCACAACTTTCACAGAGTTCTTTTTACCAAAATTTATTGAGATAAATACATTATAGTTGGAACAATGGTAGCAGCTAAACCAAGGGTCTTCAAACTTGGCAAGTTTAAGACTTTGTGGACTTCAACTCCCAGAATTCCCGAGCTAACATGACTGGAGGAGGAATTCTGGGAGTTGAAGTCCACAAGTCTTAAAACTGTCAAGTTTGAAGACCCCTGAGCTAAAGTGTTTTCAATTCAGGACCAAAATCTGAATGCACAATAGTGTAGAAATGTTCTGACATCCTTCTGGGGTGATATAATGGAATGTCTGAGTAACCTTGGGGAATGAAGGGAAGAGATTCTGCCTAGGAAATGATCAGTCAGAATAGGCAGGAGCCCCAGCACCTTAACCAGCAAAACCTGCCCTGATAAATCGAGTTGTTACAAGGGGGCAGGAGGAAGTTTGTAATCTCAGATTTTCAAGATTCAATCAATATAGACTTACAATAAAGTAGAATTAGTTCATCCAGTCGTGTATCCTGTCTGGAAGTACCTTCTAAGGCTGACAATCAGCATGGAGGGGGTCCCTTCAGTGATAACAGGGAAGTTTGCAGGTGGCAACAGTAGAAGTGTTTTCTTTTATAATCTTTCCAATTATGTGGTTCTATGGCTACATGTTTTGATATATGTAGCCAAATATACACTCATGAAGAAAGATTGCAAACTGGAATATTCATGTGAAAAAGTAAAGAGCTAAATTCTGAAGTTTACCTCAGAATACTGCCAACTATCTACCACAAGCCACAGCAGTGCCAAAAGATTACACAGGCATGGTAATGTCATCCCACTGTTATTATATACTTGTATCCTGTGATCTGATGCAAGTTGCCATATTTTTGTAATGATATTATTATCCATATTTTACCACTTGCCTACTTTCCTTTCTTGTCTGTCCAAACACCCAGCACTGGAGTTTAATATATCTGAAATTTAAAAATGGGGGAACAGGGAGCATGAATCATCACTTGCTACACATGCTACGCAGTAGGGAAAATAGAAGATTCAAACTAGTGCCCAATTAAACAATTTCTGAGCTGCCTCAGACAAAATGTATTGGCTGGATTTATACATTGCATTAATTTTTAAATTATACTTTATTGAGTAATTGAGGTTCCATTACCCTTAAGTAATAAATAATCATTTACAAACTATAAAGATAAGGTTTTCTCAACACACTAAGGCAAAATCAAAGTTCTGCCTTGTACTTCATGTGAACTTTGTCACTGGACAGTTTCAGATGGCCCTGTTCAAATGGCCCACTTTGAAATGCTGACAGACAATAAGTCAGTCAGTGTTTCTCCTCAGCTGAGGAACAAAATCTTCCAAAAAAATATTTAATCACTGTCCACCAAAGCATTGCCACCCTGGAGCAATATAAAATCATTCAGTATGTTATACACAGTTGAAATCCTACACGAATTACAGCTACACTTCCCTCAATCCACATTTTCAAAAATTGTGAGAATCTTCAGTCATATGCACCATTGTAATACAACAACAGTCATTGGCCTCTGAGGGTTCTTGGGAAGTAATCAGACATTTAGCACTAAAACCTTGTGAATTTTTTTTTAAATTTTAATATATGCAAAACAATATCCATTATCTGTGTTGCTAGTTTTGCAGCTGCCCTCCCTTCATATGTTTAAAGGCCCTGTCCCACTGGATTTACTGATGCAAAGAGGATGTAAAACGTTAAAAAAAGCTTGCCATTCGTTGGAAAACGCTATGCACCTGTTGTGTACTCGTTGCATACGTGTTTCATACGCTGTCCGTCGAGGAATCGCGTCCACTGCAATTTCAATGCCAGCAAGAAAGCTTTTGAGCTGCACAAAACTTTGTGAACGGATGAACTTTCCGCCTGTGTACAATGTAAATCGTGACTACGAGCAACAAACGTTCTATCTCCGTTTATCATCCGTTAAACGTCCGCTGTACTCTCTCTGCATCTCTCTGGGCATCCTCGAACTCACATCTGCTGCAGCTGAAAATGAAAGAAGGGAGGAAGAAGGGTACAATGGAAATGTCTATACTCGTTAGTAAGCACGGGAAATAGAAGGATGCGTTGATGCCGATATAGCATCCGTGCGCCACTCCCTTTCTTTCCTTTAGGCATAACGTGGATAATCCATTCAATCGCTAATGCATCCGCTTCAAAAAAATTCTCCCCCAAGAACCCCTTTGGAGATGTCATCCTCTTCCATCTGCTAGGCTTCCTATTTGAAACATCCGTTTAACATCCAGCTACATACTACTCACGTGCCATGGCTCTTTCTCCATTCTGTTTTATGGCAATTCTTTCAGCGACACTTTTTAAAGTGGATGACAACGGATGGAGCCACCCCAAAATTTTGCTCATCCGCTGTCTCTTTATGCAATACGTTTTGTGTCGTTGGCCAGTGGGACTAGCCTTTAAGTAAGGGGTGTTAATTACACTTGGCTGGAAATCTCAGAGTTGGTCAGGATTGACTTCTTTATTTCTTCTCAGCCTTCATTGGGCCACTGAGCTCAAAGAAATCATTCCCTCTCAGCCTTTTTCTTTTATGCTGTTTGCAGATTTACTAAGTGGTCTTTTCCTGCAGCTGCTCTGGCAGTAGCGTCAGCACTTTGCAAAACTTGCCTAGTCCAGAGTCATCTTCTACCTGCACACTCACAAATCATACTCACTTTTTCTTCTGTCACACATAGCCCCTTTTTTTTTCCGGCCTTCCCAGTGAGAAAGCACTGTGCTTTCTCAGTCTGTGGCTTATATAACACAGTATGCTGAGTTCTGTCCTCTTGTGATAGGATAAAGAACAATATTTCAGCTAAATGTGTTTATTAGATTAACTGATTAATATTGCAATAGTGAGGATTGTGTAATTGAGTTAGGCGACTGCTAAATAACTAGGTTGTTTATTCCTCCTATACTAAAAACCTTGAATGATGCTGCAAAATGATAGGATACCATCAAACATTAGTTTTGTACCACTCAGCTTTTTCCAGTGCTTTTACCACACTTTGTTGCAGCAATAAATTAGGAGATGGTAAGTGTTGTGTATAGAAATTAGAATACTCCAAATACCTAATCTGATTGCCGAAGCCAGGCGCCGCCATAGGTATTGGAATAATTAAAGTTACCATTGCATTGGCCCTGCCTGAAGAGAGGAATCTTTAGAACACTGTCATTGCGTATCAAGCGTAATGAACCCCGGCAAGCCAGAAACGCTATATGCAAAGGGCTGCCAGCGGCGCTTCGGCAAAGTTGTGTTACAGTTTACTGAATTGTTATAATAAAGAAGAGGCTGTTTTGTTGGACAACCTGGTCTTGCGTACCTTTCTTCTCACGAACAGCAGGACACTTAGCCTGACGAAGGTGGGGATTGTCGAGAAGATGCGAGACCGAAGCAGGAGGCAACAGAACCTGAGGCAGAGCAACAAATGGCCGTAACCAATGCGGCTGACCGCGCACCATTCACCAGCGCAAAGAGAGATTAGGGAAGTCATAGCCACTGACCAGCTCTCTATATGTTCCTAGAGAGCAAGAAGTGCTAGAGAATAACCTAACATAGAGGAAGAGAGCTTCATTCCTCATCGCATCTGGTGGCCACTGTACGTCCTTCAAAATGTGACCAGGCATTGCCAACTGCAGTGACGTCAAACAAATGGCTATGGCCAGAATCTAAACGAGCGTACAAGCCCATTACGTGCGTGTGGGTCTCCAATCTTTTAAACAGGCAGCGAATTCTTAAAGCCGAGATCAATGGCAGAAGACGAGGCATACTGGATAATTTGTAGGGCACCCTAAGAGATATTGGAGGAGCCTGCAAGTTTTTCACAAGCATGGACGGAAGCCAATCGAGAGACGTGTGGCGGGTCGCCTCGAGGTTGAAGGATGCTACAATCCAAAGCAAAGCTACCTAAATCAGACCAAATATACAGTATGGCTCGAGGCCACTCAGAGAGTAGCAACCGCCGCTGAAGCAGCCAAGAAATCCGCACCCACCAAAGCGCGCATAATGAACTCACAAATCCAGAACCACGCAAGACCATGCGCAGAAACAAGAAGGTGGAAGGACACAAAAACGACCCAGACCGCAACTCCACAATGAAGACTCAACTCCCTGAGCAAGAAACCGAGATCGACATGAAGACATACATAGCTTCAGTCATGGAAAGAAAATGGCGGGAAAAAAAGAGGACAGAGGTGATGAATTTCGAGTGTGCTGAATGCAGAGAGGGTACCACCTAGCGCTCTGTAATGCAGATTCCTAGAGGCCATTTGCAGAATTGTTGTGAGAAACCGGGGGCACATTGGTTCAAGGGCTGCCAGAACAAAAAGAAGCTAATAGTGTCCAAAAAAGATGGACAGCACCCGTCCACGAAAACAGAGGATAGAATAGCCGGAAGCACGATATGGGCTGAGAAGAACAGAAGCCGGCCCGATGAAAGCGACAGAGAAGAAACATACCAACAATTATCATAGGAAATGTCAGTGGCATGCAACAGACGCAAAAAAGGTCCGAATAAACCGTACCAATTGAAGGAACCCTGGGTGAAATGGAAGTAGACTCCGGATCATATCTGTCATGGTATCATGGAACACCATTCAAAAATCTGATACCAGAGATATTTCAAGCAAAGAAGACTGACAGTAAGGCCTAATATTCTCAACGATCCCTAGGGCAAAACAAATTCGCCGGTAGTGTTGGTCTCTGGACATTTCGCTAATAGAATTTCAAAAAACGCATGCCTGAAGTACTTGCCTCTGAC
Organism: Laticauda laticaudata; assembly: GCA_004320025.1. NCBI lineage: Eukaryota > Metazoa > Chordata > Lepidosauria > Squamata > Elapidae > Laticauda > Laticauda laticaudata. Next base: position 173,702 of record BHFT01029460.1, read on the forward strand.
AAATCGTCGACACGGATGTTGCCACTAGCCTGCTGGGATCGAAATGGTTCACGGCCCCTGGGAAATCGGAGTGACAGGGAATAACAGGCATCGAGCGAGACAATATGGAGAAGGAGAGCTGCTGAAAGAGTTCCGGGACCTATTCAAGCCGGCGCCTAGGCAAGCACATTTTCAGCCTATACACATTCAGCTAGACCTAAGATACTCCTGCAGGCTCAAAGCCAGAACAGCGTTCCTTTGCCTTAAAACCAAAAACTAGATGAGCAAGGTTAACAAATCTCATCGCAACAGGAGTGTTAGGTCCAATCGACCATAGCAGGTGGGAACTCCACCTCCCGGGGACTTCCTGTCAAACCCAGACTGGTTCAGTACGCATTGTGGTGACTATAAGGCCACCCTCATTCATGCCATTCCAGCAAAGCGCCGTACCCTGTTCCAGTAAGCTTCAACATCTGTTGCACTTTATTGGGAAAGGAAAAATTTTCACGGAAACTTGATCTCGCGCAAGCATATCAAACAGCTGCCGTTGACGCCCGAACACTGCAAGAAGCAAGACTTAGTCACACACATGAGGGGCATTCAAATGCAACAGACTTCAATTTTTGGCATTAAGCATTGCCAGGCTTCTTTCCAAAGCCTAATGGAGCACCTTTCTAAATGGACTAAAAGGGGTCATTCCCTATTTTGATGAATGTAATTAGTATCAAGGAAAAAACAAACACCAAATTAGAAGATAGACTGAGAGAAGTCTTACAAAGCTTCAGGGAATGCAGGGCTTTAAAGTCCAAAAGCCAGAAAATGTCCAACTAGCCACCCAGTGAAGTCGAATTCTTAGGCTATACCTTATAGATGAGAAATGGGATACAGCCGCACTGAAAATAAAATAAAAGGCAATTAAGACACCCAGACTAAAGACAAAAAGACTTACAGGCGTTCTTAGTTCATCATTAACTTCCTACAACCATCGTCCTTCCCTGCCCCCCCCAAAAGGCAACGCATAGCAGAGCCATGTACATCAGCTATTTAGATAAAAAAAAAACTGTCTGGAATTAGGGCACCGAGAACGAAGCAGATTCGAAAACATGAAGGACTTATTAACATCATACCGTTTTAATACAATACACCCAACACACTGCCCTGACGTCACCTGTGATGGCTCGCCTTTTGGAATCGCGCATACTGAAGGTCCACACCACCCCAACAGCTAACCAGAACGGCAGAGAAGCTTCAAATCACCTTCTATTCCAAAACACTGTCAAAATTGAAAGGAACAAACGCCAACTTGGACCGGAGAAGCCTGGCCATTATAGCAAGGCGTAAGAGATTTCCACGAATAGACTATATGGTAGGAACGTTTTCTATTACACGGACCACAAACCCCTGTTAAGAATTCTGGCAGGGAACAACACAATCCCCGAACATCCTATCGCCAAGAATGACGAGATGGTCAGAAATATCCTGACGCTCATACAATTAGCACACTCATCATCGCCGCAGGAAAACCATCACTCATGCACGCGATGCATTAAAGCCGTTCCCCATGCCCGACAAGGAAGCGCGACCCAGCTTCCACACATCCCACTGCTTCAGATCGAGAACATGGCTGAATCTGCCACTAACGCAGCAGGGTGCTAAAGCTACTGGCGAAAAGATCCGCTGACAGCTTTGAATTACCTGAAGGGCTGGCTTGGATGGGATAGAGGCAAGACTTTTAAACTTTTTCGCACTCAGGCAAGACTGAACTGTCCCTGGAAAAGGGTTGTATGCTAATGGGGGGACAGGGTGGTAATTTCCAAAAAATTAGGATGAAGTATTGTGGCATTTTGCATGAGGGCACACCCGGGGTATAGTAAAAATGAAAGCCTGGGCAGGAATTAGGTCTGGTGGCCAGGCTGGACAAAGACAATTGAACAATGGGTGGGCAACAATGCATGACTGCCAGAAATCAAGGCCTACCCCCTCTTGCACAAGTTCCTGGAATGGGAACTCCCAGAGGCCCATGTCCGAGACTCATAATTGAATTTTGCTGGCCAACGAAAGGGAAACATATTTGATAATTGTTGACGCTTATCAAACTGTGCTAGAGGTTTCTTATGGCGTCCACAACTACTGAAGCAGTCATAAAACAATTGAACAAAACTTTTTTTTGCTACACATGGATTGCAGATGTATGTTATTCTGACAATGGCCCAGTGGACAATGGCCCCTCTTTAGCTTTCGAACAATACCTAGCTGCAAAGGCATCGAGCATGCCCTAACAGCGCTGGATCATCTGGCTTCCAATGGATGAGCTGAACGCTGGTTTCGTTACTACAAAAGAAGCCTAGACAAACTGGACACTGGGGGACATCCAAGATACTAAACAAACTGTTTTACAGATTCAGCATATCACCCTAGCACAACCACTAAAAAAGCCCAGAGACTCTCATGGTAGGAAAATTGTGTTCCTACTGATAGGCTACACCCACACACACCTCTGAAAACAACTGCCTGATCCCAGTAAATTCGCTCTTTACCATTGGAGACTAGCCAAAATATTACGGCGACATTCATTATGGCTTCCGCATAGTTACACAAATTACAGGGCCGCGGTCATACTGGCTTGCACTAGACAATGGAGAATGGAAACGCACTCATCGATCAGCTCGCTCTAGGACATTGGAAGCAATACATAACCCTACCTATCCTCCAAAGCAACCGCGCGCAAATACCACCACCCCAACAACAATCCAAAAACAACCGAGGAGGGTAGGGAACAGCAAATAATAAAAAGGGGGAAGAGATGAACACCAATAACATGACAAAAGACACCAACCAAACCCAGTTAGCAACCCCGGTAAGAAAAAACAAGCACTTCCCATAGACGACCTCCGGAGAAGAGAACCAGTACAGGAAGCGAGCAGGCCTTCGAGGAAAGAGACAAGCACCGGCAGTGTTTGACCAACTGGACAAGACCAGGAGGGAGCGGCAGAGCCAACTTAACCAGCACGAGAGACCGCAGGCGGGAAGCGGCAAGGTTGACTCACTTCCAGGAGGTTTTCATGGAGAAGATGCAAGAAAAGACTGACCTGACGCGAAGCAATGGAAGACCACTGCTGAGATGAGCTGCGGCAGGTCAAGTAGGGACCCCGCAAAAGCCCCACCTCTGCGTGATTATTTACGCACGAAGGACTAATCAAGGGGCAGGGGTGGTTGTTGTATCAGAAATTAAGAATGACTCCAAATACCTAAATCTGATTTGGCCGAGCAGGCTGCAATAGCGATTGGATATAAAGTACCATTTCATTGGCCCATCTGACGGAGGGAAAGCTTTGAAGAAACTGTCTCTGGCCGAAAGCCACAGCAGCTGCTATAAGAAACGGCTGCGCGGCTTCGTAAATTTCTGTTACAGTCACTGATGTTGTTAATAGATAAAAAGCTGTTTGTTGGAACAAAAAACCCCGGTCTCGCGCTACCTTTTTCTCAGAACAGAACAGGTAAGAGAGAGGAAACACATCCTCAACAAAATGAGGCTACAGATTATAACTTACTGAGATGACAATTTTCCATTCCCTGGAATAACCAAAATCCGCCCTCACTACGCTCATATAAAGGGGAACAATAAACCCCGCACCCCCCACAAATATGGCACTTTTCTTCCCAGTCTCCTTCTACAGAGAGGGGAAATTAACATAATTAATTTCACCCTGATAAGTCACAATCATTCATTTCCTTAAACTATTCTGCTAAGTCAACTGAGTTCAAGAGCTCAGGGAAAAGCTGTGAGTTGCTCCACCAGATGGGAAAAGTATTCGCAAGATTTTCACTGTTTTTTAAAAAAATTGCTCTATGTATGTATATAAGGGGGAGTTGTTTACACTGCAGTAAAGCAAGAAATAATTTGATCAGCTGCCTGAACTTACCCAGTTTTTGTGCCAGGAGGCCCCAGAGTCTGTTTCTTGAATCAATTGTCTAGCTCATTTTTTTGAACAAATCTTTATTAATTTT
>BHFT01029463.1:0-13138 GCA_004320025.1 Laticauda laticaudata
ATAACAACGGATGGAACATTTTCTCGTCCGCTGTGTCCTTTTTACATACGTTTTGCATCCATCGGCCAATGTGACAGATCCTTTAGCTGCTCTTCTCTGCCCTTTTCCCAAAATCTCAACATCTTTTTTGTAGTGTGATGACCAAAATTGCAATATTCTAGATATGGTCTTACTAGGGTTTTATAAACTGGTAGTAATTTTATTCTCCCCAAGGCCCAAAACACCTTCTGGGGGTTACCATATGTCCTCCCAGTTGCCCTTTCCCCCCAGACTAAAGCTATCCAGTTCCTTCAGTCTCTCTTCACCAGCAGTTCCTTCCAGGATTACTTAGCTTCTGTTTTTTGATCACCTTTGTAGTCCTTCTCTGAACTCTACCAGGAGGACTCATTTTACTAGAACTTGGCTCCTGGTGCAAGATGGGATCTGACCGAGAAGAAGAAAGTGGAAGAATTACTTCTTATCATTTGCTTTTTTTTCAAGAGGCAACTGGACTTTCTTGTTTTTCTTTTGAAGACATTTCGCTTCTCATCCCAGAAGCTTCTTCAGCTCTGACTGAATGGTGGGGAAAGGAAGGATTTTATATTCCTTGCAGACCACTGGTCATTTGCATCCTTTTAGAAAGGCATTGAGGCCACCTGGAAGCTTATCTGCGTCCTCGGGATCACCTAAGTGGGTGGGACCTTCTTGGAACTGATGAAAGGACCATGTTGTAGACTGGAGATAGATGATGTTGTATCCCTCCCCTTGTGTTGAGGGAGGGACCCCTCTGTTCAATTTTGACATAGATGGCCTCTTTGACTCCTCTTTCAAACCTCATTCCTCTCTGTCCAGAATCTGGACTTTGCTGTCTTCAAAAGAGTGGACTTTGTCTTTCAAATGCAGATGGACAGCTGAATTTTGTCCTGATGGGTTTGTTCTCTTATGTGTGCCATGGATTTCTGAAGTGGTTGGGCATAGATAGACCTCCAAGTGGCCTCAATAACTCTCAGAGAGAGCACTAACGACCAGATGAGTACAAGGGATATAAATCATTCCACTTTCCACCATTCACTCAGAACGGAAGAAGCTTCTTGGATGAGAAGCGAAACCTCCTCAAGAAAAAACAAAGTCCAGTTGCCTTTTGAAAAACACCTTTGGGACAACTGTGACCTGGAGGACTGAGAATCTCCATAGATGCTCTTATGATTTGAAAATTAGACTTTAGCTGAGGCATCCAACATCTCTATTTGCACTCCTGGCAGGCATATTATTATCCTGCTGTCTCCTATTTAGCTCTCAATGAATTCCTGTTGCAAAATCTTATTCCCTTTTGTACCCGAGGATTTCATTTCTGTTAGCTAAGTGCAGAACTCTTGCCTTTGCCTGGGTTATATTTCATTTGGTTACTTCCAGCTCATTTCTCTGAGCGATCAAAATGGAATTTCTGCATTTCATTTCTGTTTTCTAAGGCATTCGCTATCCCGTCCAATGATGAATGAAGTCACCAAGCAAGAGGATTCTTTTATGAAGAAAACGATTGGAATAATGACTTTAGCAAACCTTTCCTTGCCTGACAGTCGTTCATTTTATTGAACGGTATATGTGCACTTGTTATTGGGATTCAAATTAAGTATGGGCAATCATATTAACTTAATTCTGTCTACAGGACCATTATTCTGACAGTCTTGATGAACTGCTCTTCTTGTGTGTTTACTGCCAAAATTCAGATTACCATTTGTGAATCAGAAAAGAAGAAGGAGAAGAAAAAAAGTGGAGGAGATGGAGGAAATGAAAGAAGAGGAGCAGAACTGTGGGGTCCTTGGTGCTCTCTGAGTTTGGTTGTTTTCCTGCAGACATTTCATGACCCAACTATGTAATATCATCAGTGCTGGAAGGGAGGAGGAGCAGGAGTAGTAGTTTGGAGTTTTGGATAAAATCATAGGGCTGGAAGGGACCTTAGAGGTCTTCTAGTCCAACCCCCTGATCAAGCAGAAAACCCTATATCCTTCTGGACGAATAGCTGTCCAATCTCTTTCTGAAAATTTCCAGTGATGGAGTACCCACAATTTCTGGTAGTAGGCTGTTCCACTGATCAATTGTTTTCACCATGAGGGCATTTCTTCTTAATTCTAGGTTCGGTCTCTCTTTGATAAGCTTCTACCCACTACATCTTGTCCTGCCTTCAGATGCTTGGGGGGGGGGCAAATTGTCCCTCTCTTCTCTGTGACAGCCCCTCAACTACTAGAAGACGGCTACCTAGTCAGGGGTGGGCTTCAAAAATTTCAGCAAGGGGTTCTCTGCCCGGTTGCTGGGTGGGTGTGGACATGGTGGGCATGGCCTAGTCGGCTTCCTGCACCATGATGTGGAGGGTGTTTTTGCCCTCCCTGTGTTCTGGAGGCTTTGTTCAAGCCCCCAGGAGGGTGAAAGAAGCCTCCCTGGCTCCAGGGGCTCTCTGGAAGCCAGAAATGGACTCATTTCCCTTCTGAGAGGCCCATTTTTCACCCACCCTGAGTCTCCTGCATGCCCTGCACTTACCTGCATCCAAAATGGGTGGTGTGGGTACCCCTGGGAGGGGTGGGGCATGCTGGGTGGGGCTAGCCAGGAGAGGGATTTGGGGTTTCTCCAAACTGCACAGAATCTTAGCTGGGGCCCCCCGAACCTCTCCGAACTCCCATCAGCCCAGCCCTGTACCCAGTATCCCCTAAGCCTTATTTTATTTGTTAGACTAAACATAGCTCCCTAAGCCATTCTTCACATGGTTTATTCTCTAGACCCTTTTTTATCATCTCTGTTGCTCTTCTCTGCACACTTTCTGTGGCTTCAGCATCTTTTTTGTATCCTGGGGACCAGAACTGGACACAGTATTCCAAGTGTGGCCTCACCAGAGTTGGTCTACCAAGACTCATAGATTAGCAGTCAGCAACTGGTGGGCTACAGCCCATGATGGTCCACGAGAAAATTTTGCTGGTCCACAGAGAAATCTCACCCCCAGAGCACCCCCACAAAGCAATGAATCCAGGCTGTGCAGGAACACAAGGCTGTGCCGCCCACTTGGCCTGTGGGAACCCTCCCCGCCCACTCACTCCTTACCTGGTAAACTTGCCTGCTAAATCGCTATTTTTTCCTTTTTTTTCTTCTGACCAACAGCTGTTCTGCTGTGCCCGGAGATTTAGATTAGCTAGGAAGTAGGAAACCATTGGATTTCTTACTTTCTACCTAATCTAAAAGCAGAGCTCAGCCTGAAGCTTCTATTCAGTGCAGACTCAGGTAGCCGATGGCAGAAACATAGCTCTCAAAGTAAATCTGTGATTCTGTGAGCAACTCAATCTGCCTGCCTGCTTTGCCTGATTTTGGGTAAAAGTTGCTCTTTTTTATAAAAAAATTAATATTTACATAAATATTTATAATATTTACATACAAGCCATGTCCAGTCAGTCACATGACTACCAAGCNGTGTGTGTGTATGTGTGTGTGTGTGTGTGTGTGTGTGTGAGAGAGAGAGAGAGAGAGAAAGAGAGATGGAGAGAGAGAAAGAGAGAGAGAGAAAGAGAGAGAGAGAGAGGTTAGATCAGATCTCTCTTTCTCTCTCTTTCTCCCCCATTAACATCAGCAAGTCAAATTTCATATTAGTGGTCCCCGGGGTTTAAAATTATGAGTTTGGTGGTCCCTGAGGTCCAAAAGGTTGTTGACCCCTGTCCTAGATCCCTCTCATTGGCACTACTGTTGAGCCAGGTGCCACTTCTCCTCTACCTGTGCATTTGGTTTCTCCTGGCTAAGTGCAGGGACTGATTTTTCTCACAATGGACCACATCTTGCTGGTTTGACCCTGAGAGGGCAGTGGTGGCTCTTACCTGGGATCACAATGAAGATGCTTATAGGGAAGAGATGAAGGCTCTGGTGGACTGGTGCCATAAAAGTAACCTAGTTCTAAATGTTGCTAAAACAAAGGAGATCATTGCAGATTTTAGAAAGAGCTGGCATAATCGTACTCCACTCCATATCAAGAATGCAGCTGTAGAGGTGGTCAAAACGATTAAATATCTGGGAGTGAAGATAAGTAACAATCTGAGCTGGTCTCTCCACCCGTCATTCTTGAGTGTGCAATCTAGCACTTGCATTTCCTGCATCGAGGAGAGCACCTCTTTCTCCTCCTGTCCTGGCCACTTTTTACAGAGGCACAATTGAGGCACGATTGAACAAAATGCATCCCTGTTTGGTTTGGTGGCCGCAGTGCCTCAGATAGAAAGTCCCTACAGAGAGTGGTGAGGACAGTGGAGAAGATTATAGGAAGCTTTCTTCCCATTATTCAGGGTACTGCTTATAAGTGTTATTTCATATATGCCTTGGTTTTCCTGTACATCATGCCCGGCCACATACATTGGACAAACCAATAGAAGAATAAGTACCCGCCGCAGTAAAAAAGCTGAGAACACACCTCCTCACTAGTGCAACACACGTGAAAACCACAGGTCCAACATCAACTTCAATGGCACTAAACTCTAGCCACTTAGAAAACCCAACCACAGAATCATCAGACGAAGCCATAGAGATTGAAAAAAGACCTGAAAGCATGAATAGAAGAGATGATTCCACCAGACAGGTCAATCATCTTGGAAACCTTGCACTCTCAAGTAGAAGATCTCCACAACACAAAACAGACAAACACTTGAGCCACAGACAGACTCCCTCTGATCCTCAACTCAAACACACCCACCAGGCACCCAGGTGAAACCCAGTTGCTGATGAATAGCAGCCGTCCTTTCACACGGAGCCAAGCTGGCACTGAAAGCCTCCAACACAAGAACAGAGGGTTGCCAGCCAATCAAAGCCACAAACCACAGACAGAAGAAACCAAGAAAACACAAATCAATCAATCCAAGTCCAATGAACACAGACCCAGGCTCTAGCCAATCAGAATGGACCAGCCTCGAATTTGAAACAGGAACTGTGAGACACAACATCCACACAGAAGCCTGATGATGGCAGATGAGATTCTGTTGAAACGTTGCTACAACTTTAACAGCACATGACAATGAGTGGGATAATACCCGAAGGAAGCTGAACAGCACACATGTAAGTTACCCGGCAAAAGCCTAAAAAAACTATATATATATATATCATATATATTATATATATATATATATATATATATATATATAATATATATATATATATATATATATATATATTATATATATAAAATATTATATATATATAAATATATTAAAAAATAAAAAAAAATAAAAAACATATATATAAGTATATATAATATATATATAATATATATATATATATTATATATATATATTATATATATCTATATTATATGTTTTTTTTTACTATATTTATTTTTTTATATATATATATATGTATGTATATGAACATGCATAATTTTGTATTTATTTGTTTGCTTGTTTATCTTGTCTTGTTTCTGTTTATATTAGGTGGGGACCCTTTTGAGAGCTGCATGCCACATGATTTCATTTGAATGTACGCCGATCAGTCTACACTGACAATAAAGTTATTCTGTCATGGTGGAAACCATGAAAGCCCAATTTCTGTTCTTCTCTCTTCAAGCTTTATCACCTCTGGTCCACTCCTGTGTGACAAGTCTTTTCACCTTTCACACCAAAGTCCTTACAGATGCCCTGGTTTTTTTATTATTATTATTAGTTTGAGATATAGTCGATATCCATCTCCAGCGCTTGCTGAGGGTTTCTGCTGTTGCCATGGTTACAGCTCTAACTCGAAGCACCACCATTTCCCCCCTCCCTATTCTCCAGGCCCATGGTGGGCTTCTCCCGCCCTGCACCCTGCAGCCAGGATCGCCTCCCTGAAAAAGTGGCACCAATTGAGCGTGAAATGCGATGCATCCAAACTGTACCATATAATTTATGCAGAATTAAACAGTTCTAAGATCCTCTTTTTGTCATGTTAAAGTGCATTCTTGACCCTCTCTGGCTGAGCTTCCCGAATTAGCCTGTCGATGTCAAACTCTGGAGCCTGTTTGGTGGAGGATTTGATCATCAGATGTCTCTTCTTCCATTTTGACAGTCGAAAGGAAGACTGATAATGCAAACAAAAAACAAAAAAACAAAACAACCAAAATGCAAAGATGCAGCTCACAATGTGGGACACATTTTTTTAACCGTGCAACCAAGATTGTCCTTTCCAAGGATATTGGGTGAATGTGTGTGTGTGTGTGTGTGAATGTCAAAATACACCAGCTTAAACCTTGTCTTCCAGGTTAATTTGCAAATTGGAACCCAATTATCTATTCTCTCATCCTTCCCAATGTGTGTCAGAGTAGAGTGTTATTGGTTTTTTTTAAAGTGCAAAAATGCATCTTCAGAGGACATGTTTTGCAGTGGGGGAGAGAAAGCATCTTTTAAGCAGGGATTTGGAATATATTTTCATATGGAATTGTTAAAATGGAAGATGAATGTAATAACGAAGCCAAGTGAACATATGAGGAAACACATGTGAAATGGAATATTATCAGGATTTGTTTAGACTTTTGTTTCTTATTCAATATGTTCCTCAATAATGAAGATATTTCAGTGCTTCATGAGAGCCCTGGGAAAAAAATACAAAAAAATGCAGCTATGAATTTTATCATCTAGGCAAACAACAATTAAACAAGATTTCAGATATAATATCAGACTTGATCCAAAACAGTGCAATTTAATTTTAAATTGTAGAAGTACAATACCATAAAATGCCAACAAGTTAAGTTCAGTAAACCTGAATCATTTTTATATCGAGGTTTACAGTATTTTAAATACTAAAATTGAATTGTTGAATTGCTCTGTGGCAAGTTGGCCATGATAAGTTGGCCTTGGTAAGTGGCCATGGTGAGTTGCCTTGGTGAGTTGGCCTTGGTGAAATAGCCTTGATGAGTTAGCCTTGGTGAGTTGGCCATGATGAGTTGGCCAGGGTGAGTTGCCTTGATGAGTTGGCCTTGGTGAGGTGGCCTTGGTGAGGTGCCTTGGTGAGTTAGCCTTGGTGAGTTGGCCATGGTGAGCTGGCCTTGGTGAGATAGTCTTGATGAGTTAGTCTTGGTGAGTTGGCCATGATGAGTTGACCATGGTGAGTTGGCCTTGGAGAGTTGGCCTTGGTGAGTTGCCTTGGTGAGTTAGCCTTGGTGAGTTAGCCTTGGTGAGTTGGCCATGGTGAGTTGGCCTTGGTGAGTTGCCTTGGTGAAGTTTAGCCTTGTTGAGTTAAGCCTTGTGAGTTGGCCATGGTGAGTTGGCCATGGTGAGTTGCCTTGATGAGTTAGCCTTGGTGAGTTGGCCATGATGAGTTGGTCATGGTGAGTTGGCCATGGTGAGTTGTCCCATTTGTCCAATAGGAAGTCTGGTCATGATGACTGGAAACTGATGGGATCTGAAGAGGGAGAACAGATAAACATGGTAAGTACCAACATAGGCATATTGCAGATAAACAAGCAACAAACCGAGGAACCAGGATGGAAGGCTAGGAGTCATCCATTAGACCATCTGGACATACCTCTCTCCTTTCCACTTTCCCCAGACTTAGATGATATATTTTTGCAAACATTTGAGGTCCAAGAAATGTTCTACTTAAGAGCTGTGCTGGCTATAAATCTGGCTCAATAACCTTAGAATCATCGAATCATAGACCTGAAAAGGACTTTCAGAAATCTGATAGTTCTTTCCCTTGCTCAAGGCAATCTTGCCCCATACTATCCTGGAGAAATGTGTTAGGGTATTGGGATTTAAGAGCCAACCAGCAGTGAAGAAAATGCAATTTTAGGCTAATGCAATGTTAAGCTGATGTCATGAAGATGAATCAGCCTCTTTAAGAGTAAGAATGGGTCTTACCCCTTTAAGAGGGTGTATTTTCTCTCCTTGTGTCCGGTATCTATTGCAGAGTTCTCTGTGTAGAGTTAAGAAGAAGAAAGATTGCTTGTCAGGTATTTTGCCTACCACATATATTTTTGTATATATCATATATGATACCACTGTTAAATTTCTAAGTCCCTGTGTGCTGTGTTTTGCTCCTGGGTTATCCCATAATAGTAGTCATGCTGCAAATGCTCAAACAAAATGACTATCCAATCTTTTCTTGAAAACCTCCAGTGACAGAGCAACTACAAGTCCAGAAGGTAACCTGTTCCACTGATTTGTTGTTCTCGCTGTCTGGAAGTTGAACCTCTCATTCATGAACCTCCACCCGTTACTTGTTGTCTTGCCCTCAGGTGCTTTGGAGGAATAATAGAAAAACTGAGTTGGAAGGGACCTTGGAGGCCTTCTAGTCCAACATCCTGCTCAAGTAAGGAGACCTTACACCATTCTGGACAAATGGCTGCCCAGGGTCTTGAAAACATCCCACAATGGAGCACCCATGACTCCACTGCTTGATCGGTCTCCCTGTCAGGAAATTCCTCCTTCATTCCCAGGTTAGATCTGCCTCTCAGGAGCTTCCAGCCAATGCTTCTTGTCCTGCCTTGTGGTGCTTTAGAAAATAAGTCAAGCCCCTCTTCTCTGGGACAGCCCCTGAAGTAGTAGAAGCAGGGGTAGGATTCTACCAGTTTGGGCCAGTTCTATAGAACCAGTTGTTATGATTCTGTGCAGTTTGGAGAACTGGCAAATCGTGCCCCTGGGAAGCTTCATGGGAGCAAAAATGCCCCCCAGAAGGCTTCTCTGAGGCCCAGGAGGCCCAAAAATGGGGGAAGGGGTGTGCTGCAAAAAAAAATGAGAAAGAAAAAAAAGAAGTCATGCCCACCCAGTCAAATGGCCACATCCACCTAGCCACGCCAACAGAACCAGTTGTTAAAAAATTTGAATCCCACCCCTGAGTAGAAGATATGTCCTCCCTAATCCTTCTCCTTGTTAGTCTAGACCAAACCCTAACCCTAGCCCTAACCCCAAACTGGCTGAGGAATTCTGGGAATTGAAGTCCACAAGTCTTAAAGTTGCAGAAAGTTCTGGTTTGCAGGGCTTCGGCGGCAGCAGGAATCCGCGATCATGCACGGTTTCTGCTTGTGTTCGCCACTGGAGTGCCTCAAGCCAGCTGGCTTTGGGGCTAAAGCCACCCCATAGAGGTGGCTGAAGATAGGGGAGACCCGGCAGGCCTCGAGAGGAGCCGCATCTCCTCTCCCAGCTGGCTTAACTCCCTTTTCTGAAGGCGGTAAAGAGCGGCAGTCAGAAATGGCTACCACAAAGAAGCACTCATCCAGAAAAGAATGTGCAGGAGAAAGCTAAGAGGTGAAATTTTTGGCTGACCGGGATAAGAAGCAACATTCAAGATTTCCTGGAATTTGAATTTTTTAAAAAAGATGCATCGCTCCCAAAGAAGATCTAGAGGCAGAGAATGAAAGTGAAAAGGGAAAGTTTGTTTTTTTCTCACTCTCCTTCCTTACAGTGACAGCAGATGCATGAGAAATCGGAAAAAAACGTTTTGGCATCATCAGGTAATTCAACTGGAAAATTAAAGTCAAGGGGACAATAAAGATTTCTGATCACTGAAAAAACTTTTTTTTTCTTTGCTGTAAATGGGAAGGGAGAGGAAAAGAATATGAGTAAGATTTGGCTGGAGGAGACTGCTTGGAATCTAAAAGATTAAAACTAAATTGTAACAAGACTATCCAAAAGATTCTTTTTAATTGAACTTTGAACTGAATTGCAAACCCCAGAATGAGAAAGTGGAAATCGAAGAAAGTGTTAAATGAAAACATGTTTGTGGTGTAATTTGGATTACTTAGTGGACTTTGGACTCTTGGAAATTATATTTGAAGGATTTAAAAAACATTTGGGTGGTTGTTTAAATTTTTTTTACCAATGGCATCAACTTGTGGATGAACTGAAAATGAAATTCAAAAAATATTAAAGAGAGGAACAAGAAAGGAAGGGCTCTTTGGCTCTGTTTTCATTTTTTAGGAAATGGCAGATTTCCTACTTATGCAGAAACTACAAGAACAAGAAAACGATGTGGAAGCAAAAAAGAAAGCATCTTTACATGAAACAAGCTAACTTTTATCTGGGAAAAAAGGGGGAAAGAGGGGAAAGAGAATGGACCAATTAAGACCGTAAAAAAACAACCAAGAAAAAGGAAAAATAAGGTGAAAAGTAGATATAATGTTAGAAAAGGCAACAGAAAAGAGGAATACAGAGAGGGAAATGAAGATGAAGAGACAAGGGGGTAAAAAGGGTAGAGTGGGAGAAGCAAAGGGAAGGGAAGCGAAGGCGAAGAGAAGCTATAACAGTTTGATAACAAGATGTAACAAACACAGGATTTAGAGGGATAATGGGTAAAAATACAACTGAAAAAAGAGATTCTGCAAAAGTACATAAGATTGTATTGTTGTATATTTGTATGTAGAAATAATGTTAGAAGATTTTGAACACACAATGATTATAAATGTGTATCAAAATATTCAACTATAATTTAGTGGAAATTTTTTTTAACAAAAATAAAATGAAATGAAATGTTGAGAGAATTTAATTAAGAAGGGAAGGGGACATTTTTTAATTCCATATGCTTAAAATATAAGTGAAATGGGGGGGGAAGTAACTATTGCAAATTTATAAGTGTTCCATGTGAAGCAATGATACTTATTTGCAAAAGGAATGTATAATAAAATGTTTAAGATTAAAATGTAAATATTAATTTTACAATAGAGTCAATTGTATGGTATGGATTGTTGTTTTAATTATATTATATATTTATATTTGTTTTCTTTTTTTAAAATATAGTGGTTGTAGCTTCAGAATGTACTAAGCAGAAATCCGAATGAAAGTTATTATTATTTTTTAAGTGTTTTAAATTTAGGGGGAAAGATATAAAGGACCATACTCCAAATCAGTTATTACAGGAGAAATTTTGTGTTAATGAAGAAAAGAATAATAGACCAGCTGAAACAGGACAGACAAAGGAATATAACTATAAGATTTAAATTGAGATGAAATAAATAAAATAGAATTAAGAGAGGTGAAAAGAGGGGAGAAAGCTATATAAAAATGTTTAGTAAAATGGTAATAAGATATTGAATTAGTAATATAAAAGTGAGCATCGAACTTGAATTTATGTCTGTACGATAAGATGTAACCAGGCGGATCAAGCTGCTTTCAAAAAAGATGTTTTAATGTTTTTATGTTATGTGTTTTTGTTGTATATGTTGTTCTTTTAAAAATTAATAAAATTTCTTTCAAAAAAAAAAAGTTTAAGGTTTCCAGTTTTTGGAGACCTTGGATTAGATAACAAAGTTGGGAAGGGACCTTGTAGGTCATCTTAGTCTCAACCCCCCCCACCAAAATGGTGAGACCCTATAACCATTTCTGATAGATGGCAGCCTGGTCTCTTCTTGAAAGCCTCCAAGGATGAAGCTCCCCGACAACTTCCAAGGGCAACTTCGCGTACCACTGGTTTGATTGTTCTCCCTATCAGAAAGTTTCTCCTTATTTCCAGGTTGAATCTCTTCTTGATTAGTTTGCCATCCACCTATTCCTTGTCTGGCTTCAGGTGCCTTGGAAAATAGCTTGACCAACCTCCTCCTCTCTGTGGCAGCCCCTCAAATAGTTGGAAGATGTCTATCCTGTCCCCTGGTCCTTCTCTTTACTAGACTAGCCAAGCCCAGTTCCTGCAACCATTCATTGTATGTTTTAGTCTCCAGTCCCCTAAATTATCCTGGTTGCTCTTCTCTGCCCTCTTTCTAGAGTCTCAACCTCTTTTTTATAGTGTGGTGACCAAAACTGGACTCAATGCTCCAGGTGTGGCCTTACTAACCTCTCCTTCTCATGGTTCAACCATAATACTAGTTCAAGTGTGGACCTCGTACAATAAGTTTTTCTTGTCGGACTCTTGCTGTGAAAGTTAAGTTCCACAAAGACAATCCCGCAAATTTTCTTCGGTTTCCCATCACAAGTTGCTCCGAATTCCCCGCTTTTCTCAGCTTTGATGAATCACCCCCAGGAATGTTCTCTTCCCCCAAAGACCAGGTTAAACCTCAGTTTGTCTGGGCCATTTCTTCTGTAGGTGGGAGCTGGCCCAGAGTTTGTCCACCGGCAGCATTCCCATCTTCAGATCCCATCAGTTACTGGAGTGGGGAGCTCCAAAACCTGGAGAAATTGCTAACATGTGTCTCCATCACCTCCTGGAGATTAGCCCCAGATGGGGAGAACTGGGGGAGGGACAGGGAAGGAGGGGAAGATCGGGTGAGAAAGGGGGTTCCTCTTCACATCCATTTGCATTCTACGTTTGATCTAAATTTATAGCAGACATCTTGGAAATAGATTTCAAACGTCACCCAAGCTGGCTACTTTGTGTATTATTTCAAATATATGGACAGGATCATTAGGGGATGGGTGTGCGTGTGCACACACACACACATACACTGTCATACAAACACACAGTCTTGTGTTTCAGCATGTGGTAGAAACTTTTCCCATCATGTTCTTCCGCTTGCACTCGCATGGTGTGGGCTTTCCTTGCCAAGCATCCACTGTCTGCAAAGTTTCAGCAGCTGCTGTGGGAGGGCAGAGCAAGGGGAACAATGTGCCCAAGGAGGGTGGGGGAGTTTTTAGTGGGGGGTGGGGGGATGTCTTACACATCCAGCCTGACTGCAGGGCCCTCCCGCCCAGCCCAGACCAAAGACCTTGAGGCCAGCAAAGGAAGGCAGGAGAGGGGATGTTCCCCCCACCCCTTCACTGTTTGCTGAGCCCCACATGAAGGACTTGGAGTGCATGAAGGACCAGGCAGGTGGTGGGAGCTTCTGCTCTTGTGGTCTAGAGTCATGCACTCAACTTGCTAATTGGGTTTTGTCCCTAAATGGCAGCCTGCTTTTCTTTGCTCTGCTTTAAATGTGGTGCCAAAGATGGGAGGGAGCTGTTTTAATGCAGCCACCCATTGTGGGGCTTCCGAGGCAAGCTGGGGATTCCCCCCCACAGACACACTTCCTCATCTAGCCGTGAGAATCCTGGATTCAGGAACTATCAGAGCAGCAGGAGGCTATGGGAAAGAACTTTTTATTTTTTATGTATTTATTTTTGTCAATTGCTAAAGCCCCTGTCACACAGCACCAACAGATGGAAAGAGGATGTAAAATGGAGGAAAACACTTGTCATCCATTGGTTAATGCGATGTATCTGTTCTGTACTCACTGCCTCCGTTTTGCTTCCTCTCTATCCGTCCAGCATCC